>PVJO010001114.1:0-187824 GCA_004026905.1 Hystrix cristata
GGATGTGGCGTTCCTGGAAGTGGAGGTGACTTGGTGGCCATCATGTTAGATCCCGCATCCTAGACGCTCGTGTTCCTCCTTTCTAGGGGATGTTCCATCCTGCAGAGCAGTCACGGGACACTCGGGTCAGGAAGGGCCTGCTCCCTAGACTGAAGAAGTGGCCTTCTGGGTGACTGCGTCAGAGGGAAACACAAAGCAGACAACAATTCAAGTCCACCAGCCATGGGCGGCGGCAGGAAAGGCGTCCCCAGCTCACACCCAGCGCAGTCGGCAGTCCCCTGTGTTATCTGTGGCTCGAATCCCCCTGGGGTCCCAAGGGCACTCTTGGAAGCTGGAAAGCAGCGAAGCTCTCGAAGCACCCCCTCCATCTCGAATCAGGCTTCCTTGCTGTTTCCTCCGCAGGTGTGCGCAGACCCCACCCCTCCTTGGGCAGTTCCCCTAGATGGCTCGCTGGCGAGCCGTGGTGAGACAGGTCCCTAGAACCAAGGGTGACCTGCCCTGGGTTCCTCGAGGACACAGCTCTGGCCTCCCCTTCTCTCTCTCCCCCTCTCTCCTCCTCTCCTTGTCTGTGTTATTGCGGTGCCACCTCAGGCTGAAGGAGTCCAGCACACGGTCCCATCGCCGCAGTGATGTTCGTCATGCTCCTGGTGCGTGGCCGCCCTTCCTTGGGCCCTGCTGTGATGGGGAAGCAGAGTGTGGAATCCACAGGGGTCAGTTTGACTTCATTTTGGGGAAAGACCCTGACGGCTGAGGGAGCTGGGACTCCACTGCACATGGAGCAGGCCCTGACCCAGGTGGAGGGAGCTGGTTCCACCATGTCCCTGGCAACAAACAGCTCAACAATGAACTCTGAGCACAGAGGCTAATTGCATTCTTTACATCTGTATAGTTTATTGCAGCCCCGTGCTGGCCCACCCTGCAGACCTGGTGGGCCAGCACGGGGTGATTCACAACCCACTGGCCATTTGCGCATGCGCTTCTCTGCCAAGGCCCTTCACTGGCCATTTGCGCTTGCGCTTCTCTCCCAAGGGCCTTCGACTTCACTGCAGGACTTTAAACTCCTCTGGTCACTTGTAGCTGCCCTCGAGCATCTTCCTTGGGTCACCGCAGCCTCTGTGCCCTGGTGCTAAGAGGAAGCAGACCAGCCAGCAGCATCTTGGTATGTGGCCAGGAAGCAAGATGGCGGGGGCACTGTGCAGCTGGGGCACTGTGGGCCGTGGGGTCACCACTGCAGGGAGGACATCGTGTTGTGGCCCTGCACGAGGGCACTGCGGCTGTGTCCAGTTCCCTGAGTTTCACGAATGACAGCAGCGATGCCTTCCAGACCGCCCTCCAGCGTTGGCGTGTGCACGTAGGAATTCAGCCCCCACAAGGTCACCCTGGATGTGTGACACACTCGGGACTATGTCCACCCTTTTGGCTGGCCTGAGGCAGTACCTGGGGGGTGCACACAGCCTGCAGGAAGAGATGGGCAGAGTGGATGTCGGCACCTCCAAGGGCACTGCTGTCCCCGCATCGCTGCGCCCCTCACCCCTGTCCCCGTGTCCCTGCGCTCCCAGCCTTTTCCACAGGGACACAGCTCTTTGCTCACAGGGCAAACCTCAGCTGGGCGAAGGGCCCCCCCAGTGGAGGTGCGGAGGATGCTATGCAGTCAAGCGGCAGCTGTGGTGTGGTGTGCAGAGCAGCTGGCCACTCAGGGGCCAGGCGGGCCTCCCTCATCCAGGACACGGGGTCTCGGCCGTGGGCGACTCAGGACATGTCCAGCCTCCTGAGCTTCGGGGACAAGGATGCTACTATGGACCTGCCGGCCCTGAAGGACATGCTAACAGGGTCCTCTCGGGTAGTGCTTGGAGAGTCCAACCTGCTGGTGTTTGCCTGCTTCGCTTTGCTTCGCTTTGCTTCTTTCTCCCTTTCTTTCTTCTCTTTTCTTTTCTCCTTTCTGTCTCCCTTTTCTTCTTTCTTTCTTTCTTCCTTCCTTCCTTTCTTCTTCCTCCTTGCTTCCTTCCTTCCTTTTTCTTTCTTTCTTTCTTTTTTCCTTCCTTCCTTCCTTCCTTTTTATCTACTGGGAATTGAACCAGCAGCCCCTGGACTGAGCTACACCTCCAGCCCTGTTTTATATTTTTTATTTTGAGACAGAGTCTCACTAAATTGTTAAGTTTCCCAGACTAGGCTTAAACTTGAGATGCTCCTGCCTCAGCCTCCCAGAGTACCTGCACAGCTTTTAGACTTTCTTTGGTTGTAATGCTCCACCACTGTGGCACCTCAGACTCCCGTCTCTCTGTGTAGTCCCTCAGAGGACCTCCCTCTGCTACAGAGAGCCGGCCTGGAGGGTCTTCCAGGGTGCATGCTACATGGAAAAGCAAGTTCACAAGGAGTATGTGGCAATGCACATTACCTTTCCTGAGGCAGGTGGCAGAAATAAGAATGCACATGTATTCTTACACACACACACACACACACACACACACACACATTGTGTTCACAGATACACAGAATGGATAAATCAAAGACATACAAAAATACCAACTCAGAGGATGGGTGGGAACTGGATGAAAGGAGCAGAAGTGAGACTTCTCTGACGGCCTTAGTGTAAATGTCTTGTTGTGTACGGGAAGAACTGTGGAGAGTGCTCGGCCTCCTCCTCCTCCATGGCTGGCATCACTGGAGGCTTTGAATCTGCTCTGCATAAGGAGCCAAGTCTCCCAGGTTCTTAGGAGCCAGCGGCCAAGGAGAGTGAGTGTGCTGGGGGAGGACAGGAAGGATCCTGCCGCGGGATTGAGATGGGGTCACCAGTGCACACCCCTAACTCCGCTCACCGAGGGCTCACGGCAGCCTGGCAGACCTCTGTGCCCAGCTCTGCCAGCCTAGATTCCTCTGGCAAAGGAGCGGGAGTCCTGGGGCCGGGACTCCTCTGGGGACGGGCTGGCTTTAAGCTGGAGGAGGGGAGTTGGGGTGTTTCCTTGTCTCAGAGGCAGGAGAAAGCTCGGCATCAAAGGGGCTTCTGGGGCCACCTGAGGGTGCGAGCCAAGCCCTGATGCCCAAGGTGTCCATGGATGAGAGGGACTCCAGGCTGACACCTCAGGGTGAGCAGGGAGCGTGTCTGGGAAGGCATTTTAGGGTCCCTGAGAGGGCTCTAGGGTCTTCGTCCTGCTATGTGCCAGCGGCGGGGCCCAGGGGAGAGAGTCTGGTCTACTCGCACTGCTGCAACAAACACCCGGGCTTGAGGAGCCCAAAAGTAAGTTCCCTGGCACTGTGGAGGCTGCAGCCTGAGCTCAGGGCTCGGTGGGCGTGGGGTCTGGTGAGGACGGCTGCCTGATCCACAGGCAGCGCCTTTTGGCTTCTTCTTCGCCTGCTGGCAGGCACGGGCAGTGGTCTAGAGTTTCCCAGAAGGATTCTCAGGGGGCCTCTCTCGTGGCCTTACAGGCTCCCCAAAGACCCCTCCTGACACCATGACCTTAGGCATCTGGGGAATGCAGCCGTGCGGTGTGTGGTGGGCTGGGATCTCAGCAGGCTCCTGCAGAGCACCCCCGAGAGGCCCCACGGCACCTGTGCCGAGGCCTGGCAGACAGCTGTGAGCCCGGTTTCCCTTGCCTTCTCTCCCACCTGTGCCAGGAGCCGCACAGACCTGAAGTCATGGTAAACTGCACGCAGCTGTGCTGTGTGGACGTCCCCGCAAAGGACACCCAGAAAATCCCTGAGTGCTGGGATAATAACAACACAGGTTGTTACGTAGCCACAGGCTGCTTATAAAGCCGACAACGCCACGATGAACAGAGGGAGAAACAACAAACAGATAGTGACAAAATTAAAAGCAGAAATCCACCGAGAAAACACTGAAACCAATAGCTGGATCTTGAAAAATGTAATAAAACTGGGCCTCTAGCTAGAGCGACCAAGAAGGAGAGGCGGACGGGATTTGCCCAGGCCGGGAGTGAGCAAGGGTGTCGGTGGCCCCACTCGGACAGGAGCACAGAATCTGGATTCTCTACCTTCACGGGAGAAATTGAAGCCACACTCGAAAGCTTTAACAGACAGGGACAAAGCTCCAAGACTGAGTTGTTTCCCAGGAAATACTACCAGACGTCTGACAAGGTGTGCCCCTGATGGACATAATCTCCTCCTGACCCATTGGATGAGATCGGTGTGAGTCTGGTGCCGATGCAGACACCACAAGCAAAGTATGGGCCATGGCCCCCGTCCCTCCAGACACGACAGTCCCAGGCAGAAACAGCAAATGGGATATGGGGATTTGTAACAAGGGCCGCGCCTACTGACCAGGTCCCCACAGCACAGAGGGGCTGGCTTTGAAAATCAGCACGTCACTGCAGTAATAGACCAAAGAACGAAGCTCACATGCTCGTCTCACTTGAGGCTGACAAAGCACTGAACAAATACAGTCTCCCTGCTTGGTAGAAATGCTCAGCACACTGAGTGGAAGAGAAATCCATTAACTTGACACAGGTTGTCTGCGAAACCCCACGGCCGGTGCTCGCCAGTGAAGGCCAAATGCATTTCTGGCAAAACTAGGAGCAAGACAAGTCATCCAGTCTGCCCATTTATGTCTTCAATTCAACATCATATGGAAATCTTCGCCAGTAAAATCAGGCAAGGAAAAGAAGTAGAATGTATGGATTATAAAACAAGAGACAAAACTGCCTCTCCGCAGAGAGGAGACAAATCCTGTGGGATCTACATAAAAATGCCCTGGAACTAATGGGCATATTTAGAAAGGTCACAGAATACAGAAGCAATATTAAAAAATCAATTGCGTGTCTATATATTAGAAATAAACAACTAGGAGGCAGTTTTTAAATCAGCCCTCTTTGCATCACACAAAAGAAGTACGCACAGATTGATGGCACAAAATATTTCGGGGTCTGCATGTTAAAAACTACGAAGTGCTGATGAAGGAAAAATCGAAGAAGACCCAGGTAAGTGGGGCCGTGCCTGTGTGCGTGGATTGGAAGACAACATCATTTGCAAGCCACTTCTTCCCACGGATTGCTAGATCCAAGGCAACCCTAATCACACCCTGCAGGTCCCCTTTAGAATAGACATGCTACTTTTAAAATTTACATAGCAAAGCAAAGTTACTAGAAATTAACAAAACAATTTTGAAAAAGAACAAAGTCAGGACTACCTTATTTCAGAACTTACTCTAAAGCTACTATAACCGAGACAATGCTGCATTGGCAAAAAAGATAGACACAGATCAATACCAGAGAATGCAGTCCAGAAATAGACTCATACCATTGATTTTTGACAAAGGTACAAAGACAATTCAATAGAGAAAAGATGGTCCTTTCAACAAATGGTGCTGGGACCACTGGACATCTGTAGGGGAAAAAAACCCTCCATCTATTAACTAAAAATTGACCATGGGTGCAAATGTGAAACATAAAACCATAAAAATTTTAGAAGAAATTAGAAGGAAAAAAAACTGTGACCTTGGTTTAGCAAAATACTCTTAGATGTACAACAAAAGCATATCTGTAAAGGAAAAATTAATGAACTGAGAACTTCAACAAAATTAAAATTTTTTGCTCTGCCTAAGTCACTGCTAAAAGAATAAAAATACAAGGTGCAGATTAGGATAAAATATGTTTAAATCACACACCAGACAGGGACTTACACACAAGGCACAAAAAGAACCCTCAGATCTGTCAACGAGAAGCATCCAGTGATGAAGTTGCTAGATACTTGAGTGGAGAAAATATATGGGGATGGCAGAGAAACAGCCAAGTGCTCTGCGGCATTATTCATTTGCACCACAGTGAGATGGTACTGGATTTAGTCTACCTAAAGACGGTGATTATTTAGTTGCACTATTAAGGGTTGGTGAAGATGTGGGGCAATCATAATTCTCATGCAATGCACAATGGCACACTCTGGAAGACACTTTAACATTTCTTATAAAGTTAAACATAATCCTACAAAAACTAACAATCTTGCTTCCATGTATTTGTATTTACCCAAAAGAAGTGAAAATGTGCGCCTGCAAAACTCAGCTCACAGACCTCGTCAAAGCTCTTCGTTGTTGTGATAACCCCCACAGGAAAGAGCCCACGTGCCTCTGACTGAGTAAAAATGTCCAATAAAAATGTGCTCATTCTTCTTTTCCTGTGAAAAGCTTAGTGTTTTTTTAAAACATAAGGAGAGATTACTTATCCAATGATCAGTGCGTTGGACATTTTGGTGGCTTGCTCCATGTGTTCTGCATGTGTGTGCTTCCTTGGCATGTTTTTGGATGTGAGTGTTTCGTAACCACAGCTGGTTTCCTGGAGAGCCTGTGTTTGCCCACCTCCCCTGGCTGGGTCACCATCCCTGAAAATGAGAAAGGACCTCTGCCCAGCTCCACCTCCTCTCTTCCCCAGTCGTAGAGAGCTGGTGTGTCTACTCCTTGACCTTGTCCTTCCCGAAGATAAGCCTCAGCTCGTCTGGGCCTGGGACGGAGAGCCAGCCTCTGTACGCCGGCCCGCTGCAGACCTTGCCCGCTGTCCACACCCTCCAGTAGCCTCAGGGCTGGTTGGGTCGGGCCTGCTGTCCTGATGTTTCTGGCAGTGTCTCTGTGGACATCCGGGTGTAGATCTCTATCACCACCTTAGAGTCTCCTCCAGGGCAGACTGCACAGGACAGGTAAGGAGTTGGAGCCCAAGCTTAGATGTCGCCTCCCGAAAGGGCCCGGCCGTGCCTCCCACACAGAGCCCCTGCCGGCCTTCAGGTTCTCAAGCCCAGCCGGAGCCGCACCCTTGCTCGCCACAGCTCGGGAGGCAGTGAAGCCTGCTGCTGGCTTCTGCACGCTGTTTCACATGCTGTCTCGGTCCACGCTGTGCGGCTACAGCAGCATGCCCGGGGCTGGGAGCTTTGTAGAGAAAAGCCGCGTTTCCATCTCAAAGGCATGGCCTGTGCGAGAGGGACAAGAGGAGCTGCCGCTGCGCACAGACACACTCCGCCCTCCAGAGAACAGTGCCGAACCCTGCAGGTTGGGGTGGGGTCGGCTCGAGCAGGTTGGGGTCCACCAGGGAACTGGCACGTGCCTGGGCATGTCTGGGTGGGTCTAGACGTGGCCTGTGTCTATATCCAGCCCTTGCCCCTTCCTCTCTGGCCCTGGTCCCCTGCCAGAGAATAGCAAAACAGGGGCCAAGCAGAGCAGCAGTGTGCCACACTGCTTGTGTACTACACACGAAACACCAGCTTTCCCCACAAGCTCGGGCAAGAAAATGTCACCCGTGAAAGTTACAGAAGTCGGGAGCAACCACCTCCTCACGACCAGGACAGCACCCTGAGGGGGCCGCAGCATCCCTGCAGGGACAGGCGCCCGTTCCAACCCCTGCGGGCCGCTCAGGAAACAGGCGAAATGCTCAGTGTAACGAAAGGCGAGTGCTCGTAGGCATGAGGAAAACGCCTTTGTTCTAAGGAGTTTCTGAAGATGATTAACACGCCATCTTTACCAACATCTATTTTAGGCTCTGTAATTAGTGCATATAAGGCAAGGGTGAGAAAAGGTGATTTCTCCAGCCCCTACCTGGATTTAAAGAAATAAAATACTCTTTACGTAATGAAATGGAATGTGAAGCCGCCAAGAAGGAACTTTCCCAGCCAAGCACCGGCACCAGCCAAGGTGCCCACCAGGACCCAGGTCGTGGGTGCAGCCCTGGAAGGCGAGGGGAGCCGCAGGAGCAGCAGGCGTCGGCCAGCCTGCCTTGAAGTGGAGCCCACGGTGCTCCGCACGGGCGCAGGGTCTTCGGCCAGTCGGCTGCTGTGAGGGTGTCCTGCCTCTGGGCGGGCTTCTCCAGAGCACCCCAGACAAGACCGGACGATGCAGGGCTGCCCGTGTGTGCCTCTCGCCCTACGCGGAGAGCTGGAGTTGGTATCCCTGCCCTTCTCTGTGGGATGCTGTGAGCTGACAGCAGTATTTTAAAAGGGAGGAGAGAGTCTTAATTTCATCACACACTCACACTGACAAGCCCACACGCATACGCACAGAGAGTCACAGCACATTCGTTTACACACACACACACACACACACACACACACACGCATGCACGCGCGCCTCTGTGGAGCAAGCCTGGATCCTGAATCCTCGTGGGAAGAGCAGGCTCTCACTGCGTTCCTCCCTCTTCCTGCTGCTCCCTAAAATAGCTGTGCTGTGAGCTTGATGCTTCTGAATTAGAATAACTAAACCTGGCAGACTGCACCTCCCTTCCGGCCCTTGACAAGCCGGCAAGTCCCAGGAGTTCTACTGCCTCCTCTCAGACCAAATCTGGAAAGGGCTGCCACTGGCCTTGGGGTTTCTGGAGCCTCCCCGGCAGCAGAGTATGGCTGGGGGTCTGACGGCAAAGTCTCCCCTGGAGCAGGGTCAGGTTGCCCGTTCCAGAAAGGCCCAAGTCCAAGGAGAAGCTTCCAGGGTCACGGCACCTACCCCTGTCTCGGTCCCCCATGCCGAGCTCCCAGAACCAGCCTGCGAGCCATGACCATTTCCTTGGTGGGGAGGCTCTTCTGTGCGCACAAGTTCAGAGTCTCATGCTCAAGGCTTTGCATGGAGACTTTCCCGGTTGGGGCGTGAGCTTGTCTTCCTGTTGATCTGGGCTGAGAAGTTTATACAAAGGCGATCCCTGCCATCTTTGTCTTTCCTGATGGCCGACAGGTCCTAAGACGTTTTCCAGTTTCCTGAGTGTTGCTCACCCAAGTGTCCCGCAGCCTGCATCCACCTGCATTCTGAGAACCATGCTGGAGGCAGTGTGCATGAGTCCCCAAGGCCAGGGCATCCTGCAGGCTCAGGAGGGCCACCTGCAGCACTGACCCTTTATATCCCTCACCATCGTCTACTACCACCCCCTCAACCAACCCGAGGAGAATGTTTGCTTTCTGGAGCAGCAATCAAGGATTGGCAAACAAAAAATCAGGACTAAAAGGGATCTTCTCACAGGTCGTATCAGCCCATCCTGAGGATGAGCTCCGGCAGGTCTTTGCACGTCCAGGGCAGAAGCTGTGTGTTCAGGTAGCAGTGGGTGGCAAGGATGCTGAGGTGGGACCTCAGGGCGCCTGCCCCAGGGCTCTGACACCTGACACCCCGGCCCCAGCCTTAGGAGGGTCCATGCTCTCTGAACTCTGCACATCGGGAAACAGCAGGGCTTTTCTTCCCTTGCTGCTCCATCTGCCTCACCCACTTTCCTCCATCCCTCTTTTTCTCCCCCTTCCCTCCCCTCTCCCTCTTCACTGGGACAGCTGCATCCAGCACATGCCAGACTCTGTCCTCGGTGCTGCAGGTCTGTGTCGCATGGAGACGAAAGGGACAGAACGGGAGCCCAATGACTGCCTGTAGTGTGATGGACGGTGGGGGGAGCCACAGGCACCTCCCAGGCACCTGTGCATGATGTGGGTTTGGGGGGGCACAACAAGGAGGAACCCCTGGACTGTGCACACCTCCTCAGCTCTCGCCAGTTCCCTAATGTCCCCAACACCACTCAGTTTTAATATCCAGATTGCCTCTTTTGAAAGGTGTCCATGAGTCTATTTAAAGTCCTGTCTGCTGTGCAGTGGTACACTTGATATACGAGGAGTTTTCATTTTATTTCTCATTTATTATTCCTCACATTCCACTCCAGGATGTGTGATTTCACTCTGAGAGTTCTGTGGAGGGTGGTGAGTGACACAGGGGCACACATGTCACCTCCTGTGGACGCCCGGTCTGGCCCATTTGGCGTCAGGGAGTCCCTGCTCCCAGCATCCCCTGCTGAGGGGCGGCTGCAGAGCTCGTCGTGGACGCGAGGCCGGCCTCCAGCTCTCCTCGATGGCCCCTGATTGGGGCTGCGGCCCAGCAGGGGTCCCGGGGCTTGGCCTGAGTGGCAGTGTGTAGCACAGAGCTGTTCTAAGGTGGGGCTGGCACGTGAGCACAGCTCTGAATCTCATCTCCTCTGGACTGATTGGCAATTACCCCGCCAGGCCTGGGTGCAATCAGATCTGAAATCATCTCCGCCCCGACCATCGGGGGCTCGGGCCTCTGCACTGCACCGGATGCACAGCCCTGATTCACAATGGAGTGGGAGGGCCCGTGCCCTGCCACAGGCTCAGTGGGCAAGCGAGGGGACGCTGCCTGCAGTCTGTGGGGTTGGACGCTGTGTCTCCTCCTCACACCCAGGGCTCCCTTCTGCTCTCTACCTCAGGGCTGCAGTGAGCGGTTGCTGTCCACCCAGCTTATGCCAGTCCCGAACACTGCTCTCCAAGGCACACCTGGCCTCTCTCATGGCACCTGGTCCCCTGGGATCCCCAAAGCCATGGTTTGTGTGGAAGCCGAAGTGCAGTAGCTCCCACAGGGGCCTTGCCAACAGCCTCTGCCTGCAGGCTCCAGGGTGGGGTCGGGGAGCCCTGCTAGGATGGGGAGGTCATAGCCAGGCCACCTGTGGGGATGGGGTGGAGGTCAACTTGACTGGCTTGGGAGCCTCCCTGGGGATTAGTGAAGCATGCAGCTGGGTGTGTGTGTGTGGGGGGGTCATGGAGGGTGTCCTTGGGGTCTGTCTGGTCCTTGGCCCCTTCCTTCCTTTCTCTCTGGCACTGTTCCCTGCTCTGCTTCCCAGCCCAGCTGAGCATCTCTGATCTCCCACACTCTTCTGCCATGATATTCCTGCCTTGGGTCTGGCTAACCATGGACTGAATCCCCTGAGATCACAAGCCAAATGACTGTCCTTTACACTGGGCCTCGGAGCTGTGTCTCAGCAATAGGAAGCTCAGTAACGCTGACTCCCTGCTGCCCCAGGCTCCGGGCCATCCCCTATTCATGCTCCCACCCTCAGAAACCCACCCTCTTCAGGCCCATGGCATCTCCTGGTTCAAAGCTGCCCCTTGTCCACGTGTCCTCTGCCAGCCCCTGACTGTCTCTCCTCAGGCCACCTGGGCGTGAAGGGACCCTGTCCTCCCCCATTCAAGGCCAGTGTCCAGGGCTGTCCCACAGAGGGCCCTCCTGGGGTTTCCACCCAGCAGGCAGCTCCCTCTAGGGGCTGGAGCTGGTGCCTGGGGTCAGACACGGCAGCGCCTCTTTCCTGGCCCGCTCCCACATCTGGTCCTTGTGCCCCCATCCCGGCCTCCATCCTCTCTGGCCTTCTTTATTCTGCGCATCCAGTTACCCTTAGGACCTTGACCTACAGCCTGAGGCCAGCAGGACCTCCTCTCCCCTCGGCAAGTTACACTGCAGTAACCACAGTCTGAGGTGCTGGGGCGGTGTGTGCCACAACTTCACAGGGCTTTGTGGGTGACGCCAGTCAGCCCAGGCAGGGTGTCCGGTCGGGTGGACTCCCCAGCCCCACCTGCCCTTTCTCTGCTGCTGTCCCCGGACACCAGGCCCGGGAGCTGAGCGCCCCTCAGCTGCACAGAGCTTTCAGGCCTCATACCTGCCAGATGGCAGTTTCTGCTTCCCAGCAGCTGTGAGGTGAGTTGTCTCCCCATCTCACGTCCCTGCCATGACATGACACGATGTGACTTGACATGCGGCCCCCAAACCCATGAGCCATGCAGACCTTCCCTATGTAAGTGCTGCTAACCTCCGGTGTTTTGTAACAGTGATCAAAGGCTGATTGACTCATTGTCTACCAAACAACACAGCAGAGTCACTGAGAGATGCACTGTGGGGCCATGTTGTCAGGATTTAGATCTGAATCCAGCCTGACTTGGTTTCCCCATGATGGCAGTGTTTATTGTAAGGACACAGATGACCTCAGAAGGCCCCAGGTCACCCAGCTGAGGACAGAGTGTGGTGCGTATGCATGGTGTTGTGTGTCCCAGATGCTCTGGGCCATGTACTGTAGGCTGGTTCCACCCTGAGAAAAGCCACACAGCACGTCTCCTCCAACATGAGGGTGCGAAAGCTCATTCTGTATCCTGCCCCTGCCCACTCAATCTTCAGGGAGCAAAGTCCCACGTTGAGTGGTCACATGGCTTCTGTCTGTCCGCTCAGAGACCTGACGTGGCCTCTGGTGAGTGTGTGGGAAGCCGGTCACAGCCACTGTGACCACGGCTGAAACATTTCCCAGGCCACAGCATGAAAACTGCTAAGGCATTTTTGAAACTCACTACCTTCACTGTTTTCATTTCATTCTTTTAAAAAGTCAACAAAATGACATCTTTCAATGTTTAAACATCAATTGGGTATTTGCACTTTTGTGTCTGATGTCTTCATTAAAAGCCTGTGATGGCTGGAGAAGCATTTTATTTTGTTGAGACGCTAATTCGGGCAATTCCATGTTTTCATCAGGAGAAGCCTCCACCCCAGCCCAGCATGTGCTTCAGAGGCCCTGCACAGACAGAACTCTGCCAAATGCCCTCTGCCCGTGTAGAAGGTGCGTGGCTTGGGCCATGCATCCCTCCCGGGTGCCCACGTGGCTTGAAGCACTCGGCCCTGGCCGGCCCTGACCCTCATCCAAAGAATGGCTGGAGAGAAACACGAGCCTTCTTGTGTCACCTGACGCTTGCAACAGCTCCTTCAGGGCTGGACGCAACCCCAGGCCTAGCATCTCCCTCAGCCACACAGGCCTGTCCGTCACCACACTCCGCACCTCTCCTGATGCCCAAACCCTCTTACCATGATCCTCTCACCAGACACCAAACCTCTCTTCCTCCAGCTTGCGTCACTGGCTGGCTCTTCACTCCCTGGCCCGGCCCCCATGTGAGGACAGCCACGCTCCGCAGACCCGACTCACTCGGTGATGCTTCATTCCCAAGGGCAGAGGACAGGCAGGGTGAGTGAGGAACACACTTGGTGTGTGCCGGGGTGACAAGTGCTAAGGAAACATGAAGAGGAAATGGGGGTGTCACAGTTCACATCCAGATGTCCCCCAGAGCCTCTGTTAGGGGATGCTTGGACCACGGGGGTGCTGTACTCATGGGAGGATTCACCCACTGATGAGTTTACAGTCAAATGTGATCTTAGGAGGAGGGGCCTGGTGGGAAGAGGTGGTCGCTGGGGTGTGGACCGGAAGGGCTCACGTCCCTCCCAGCTCCTCCCGTCCCTCTCTGCTTCCTGTCTGCCATGCTGTGAGCTGTTTCTCCTCTGCCAGGCCACCCTGCCTTGGAGCCAGCTGACCATGGACTGAAACATGAGCCACAATAAGCCTTTTTAGCTGTGGGTGTCAGGTACTGTGTCCCAGCAACGAGAAAGTGACTAAGACTGGGGTGTTGGTTTTGAGTGGGTGATGGGGGCCTTTCTGCTGGGGGGACACAGCATTTGAGGGAGAGCTACTGTGGGAGGCGCAGCATCCGCAAGAAGAGGAGAAAGCCGGTGCTGAGCCGGGGGGTGGGGGGGTGGGTGTAAGGGAGCCAGGTGGCTGACAGCTTGGCTGGGCATGTGCCTGAGCACTGGGGCACAGGGGACACGAGTCAGGCGGTGGGAGCCAGACTGTGGGAGCCATTGGTGTGCAGCAGCAACAGCAGCCTTCTGTGGGCACTGAGAACATCTCAGCTTGAGGACTGTGGCGAGCCAAAGCTTCCGGGGCCCCTTGGTCTGTCCCTTCTCAGAGCCAGCCCCAGGGCTCTCACTGTTCCCAGAGCCAGGTCTATACCCGCAGCTGCACCCCAGCCCTTCCTTCCCCTCTGGGGGCCCGGGTCACAGATCCAGCCTTCTGCCCCAACAAATTCGACTGTGTCCTCTCAGGGCCTGTCCTTTCCACCAAGCCTCTCACGCTGCTCCTTGGTCAGGGGCCAGCAAAGCCCAGTCCTGCCTCCTCCGTAGTTATAGACGTCTGCCCTGTGACCCTGCCGCTTCCCGACGGCGCCTGGCTCATCCCAAAGGCCTCTGTGCCTTCGTGGGGGCTGCTCCCTCCCGAGACGCCTTCCCTTCCGCTCCTTCCCTTCAGGACTCAGTCCTCTCTCTGCCTTTCTGCTGAGGTGACGTCTCGGTCCCAGCCTCCCACTGCTGCTGCCCAGGGCCCTGCGGGGCTCGCGCTCCCCAGTCGGCTGTAGTTTCTCTTTGCAGGACCCTGCTCCTTTCCAGGTCTGTACCCTCGCTGTGTGGCAACATCGAGGGCATTGAGTGCTTCCTCTCCCAGCTCCTCCTGCCTTCTAGGGAGGAGAGCGGCGCCCTGTGTTTGCTTCTGAACACACCCCAGTAAATAGATGGGTCCACTTTTGCAGAGCGGAAATGAGAGGCCGCACTGCGGACCTCCAGGGAGCTGCTCTGCTGCCCTCTGCTCCACGGGATGGCGACTGGGGAGGCCCAAGGAGTGAGGAGCTGGACCCGGGAAGGGTGCCCTTCTCGCCCTCTACCCTGCACAGTTCTCCCAAATGTGCCTTCCTTGGAGAAGAACCAGGTTTCTTTTTACAGGGGAGCAGAAATGGGCTCCTACGTGGCACCGATGGCACCCGGAAGGCTCCGGCCCCGGACCTGCTGCTCAGAGTCCTGGCTGTGCTGCACGTCCTGGGCCACTGGGGCTGAGGCTGGGCGCCTTACCAAGGGCGCAGTGGGATGTGCAGAGAGCCAGCACCGCAGGCCCTGTAGCACCTGTCACCAAGAGCAACTGTCAGTGCACATCTGAGGCTCTCGGGGTGGGGTCAATGAGTGGGGAGAGATTGGGGTGCATCCTCCCACTGACCCTTCTCTTCCTGGGTGTGAGTGGAGCGAGGTGGGGGCAGCACAGCAGGAGCCCCCATATGGGGGCCACAGCAGGACCTCTGGGTCTGTGGAAGAGGTGGGCCAAGCACAGGACCCATCAGCAGACTGAGAACCCGGACAGGAGTTGGGGGAGCATGCAGCCCCCACCCCAACTCCCTCATTTCCACATGGAACTTGGTGCTCCAAACTTTAAAGAATTCTTGATTGCTTTCCTTAGCAGTCAGAGGTGCTGTGCTTCTCCCTAACTGGGGCGCTCCTTCCCTTAGAAACATAGAGTGGGCCTGCAGTGGTGGCCGTCAGCAGGCCTGCCACCCAGAGATGGCAGCCTCTGGGTAGCCAGCTGCCTGGTCAGCCTGCGCGCATGGACAGCCATTCTGCTCCTTCCTTACGTTGAATTATCAAGCCCTTAAATAATGTTTGTGAAAATGAGTAATCACAATGGCAACAGGAACGATGATTTGGTGAACTTTGGCGGAGGAGAGGGTGCTGGCTGCAATGATCAGACAGAGACATCACTGTTGTGTCCTGTACAGTCCCCCAGGGCCAGCTGCTACAGCAGACAGCCCTGCTGCAAACTGGCCAGCCCTGCCTTGTGGGGAGAGCTCTCCCCGTGGCCAGGACCTCGCTAGTGCTAAAGGCAGTTTTCAGAAGAAGCAACACAGAAGTGGACTCGGGGAATGCACAGAGCTGTGGCCAGGAGCCTGCTGCCTGCCGAGTCTCTGCTCCTGTATCCAATGCATCTTGGAGGGAAGAACAAAGAAGGCCCAACAATGGATGGACACAAACTCACAGGGTGATGGGGATTTTAGAAACATCCCTTTTCCCCTACGAGTTATCTAACTTACAAAAACACTTATAATTGGCTTACGGACATATTAAAATCTAGATAAGGTCCCTCATTTACAAGTAGACTTCACTTGCTTTCTTATCTGCCTTCGAGACACCTCGTAATAAGGCCTTTTCTTGGGCTGTAGTGCTTTTTCAATCAATACCACTGACACTAGATAATCTCTGCATAAGGGACATAGCATGCTGCCCTCTATGCACAATGACCTCAGTTAGCTGATCTCAGGTTATTTATCCAGAATATCTTGCCTGTGAATATCTGAAAGTGCGTAGCCATTGTAGTCTTCAGGGGAGAAAGGAAAGGAGGTAACAAACAACAGTCTCCATAGTTTTCTAGGGTGGAACAAACAAGGCTGCGGGACACCCCCGTGGAGTCAGCAGACACCCACGCGGCGCCCAGTGTCTTCCTGCTGCCCCGTGTCCCCAGCTTCTCTCCTCCACACTGCTTAGCATTCTCCATCTTTCGCTCCTACACGGTTCTGAAAAAGTGCAATAGTGGAGTGTGATGGGAATCGGCTGAATTCTTGCTGTTTTCTTAGCTACCTGACTAGCTTTAATGAGGGCCAAACATGACTCATCACAAAAATAAGCAGTCTTGCCGAGCAGCCACCTTCCCTGCGATCACTGATGCCAGCTGGCGACCCCGCAGCAACACACACAGTACATTTTTGGTTATTTCCTTGACAACTTTAAAAACAGGCAGTTTGATTAAAGCCTGACAGACTTCTGTTTGTTCCTCAGTGATTGAATAGACGCTTCAAATAATAAAAGAGGTATTTTCCAAGGAATGAATCCCAAAAATAAACCATTACAATTTGCTAACCCACAAAACTTTGACCTTCTGAGTTATCTTACAACATTTTCCTCCTTAGTTAAATAAAAGGTAGCCAAAATATAGAAGTAAATGGGTGTAGAAATAATGAGCGATAGGATAGTTACTTCTATAATAAAAAAATCAGTTTCATTCGGAATTATCTCTGAGATATTTACTGTTTGTTGGCAAAGTGGGCTTTGCATTGTTGCTGAATTGTTTGTTTATTAATTGTAGACTCCTCAGCCAGGTGTGGTAGCACATGCTTGTAATCCCAGCACTTGGGAGGCTGAGGCAGGAGGATCGCAGCAAGTTTGAGGCCAGCCCGGGCTACAGAGTGCTTTTAAGGCCAGTCTAAACTTCATAGCGAGACCCTGCCTCAAAAACAACCACGAAGAAGTTGCAGAAGCCTCAGAATAAATATATCGCAAACATGTCGCACGTGCTAAGCGCATGACTACACGGAGTTTCTGTGGTGGTTTTACTGAATATGCTCATTCCATTAAATGTGGAACGATCTTTTCCCGTGTGCTATCACCAAAAGGCAAAATAGAATTTCTAATTTTCGTAACTTCACTTCCAGACATCTTGTATCTAAATGTCATGGAGAATATTTTAAAATACTTTTTCCTCAAACTTTTTTTTTTTTTTTGGTTGCTGGGGATTGAACTCAGGGCCTCATGCTCGCCAGGCAGGTGCTCTACCACTGAGCTAAATCTCCAGCCCTCTTTAAAATGCTTTCTAAGAGAAAAAGTCTACAAGCCAGGAGGGTGGCACATTCCCCCTGTAATTCCAGCTACTGGGGAGGTTGAGACAGGAGGGTTACGAGATCAGGCCAATCTGGGTAATTTAGCAGGACCTGCCATCAAAATAAAATTTAAAGAAGGCTATGGATGTATCTTAGTAGTAGAGCGCCCTGGGTCCAATCCCCAGTACCGAAACCAGAAAAGTTGGTAGATGTTTTCTTGTGACCCACGTGACCCGAGCACAGTGTCATGTGCTCGTAAACTCTGAGTCAGTCTCACTCTGTTTTGTTTTGTTGTTCTGAATTGCAGTGGTGGGTGTGTGGAGGTATCTGCATGGAAAAATTCAAGCAGGAAAGGACCAAAGCGCTGGCCTGAATCTGAAAATAACCAGAAAGGGGCTTAGAACCGTGGACCTCCCCGCATTCCCTAGCATTTGCAGCAAGATTCTTCCGAGGTTCCTAGCAGGTTCACTAGAGGCTGCTGACTGAGATCCCAGAGCCGTCATTAGGGGGCATTACCGTTGGGGTAGAAAGAGAACAAAACAAGCAGTAAAATACGATGTGTAACACCGCGCCCTCCCCTAGCTGTGGGAAGAAGCCCTGCCACGCTGGCCGGCGGCACTGTGGACCAGCCTCCGCTCACCTCCTGCTGGACTGGGCCCCGCTTCCCCTCCTGTGTCCCCCGAGGGACTCTGAGGTCTGCACTGCTCAGGGACAGCACCACACAGCCCACACGGCAGCCACGCAGGTCGCTCTGATTGTTCCCACTGTTAGCTTTGTAAAAAAGTAAAAAGGGGCAGGTGCAATACATTTCAATAATACATTTTATTTAACCCAATATACCCAAAATACGCACATTGCAACTGTAATGCTCTGGATGATAAATGTGGTGTTTTCCACACGTGCCCACATCAGCATCTTTAAAGTCCAGCGTGGTCTCCACACTCAGCACATCTCCGTGCTGGCAGCCATGCTGGCATCCGCCTTCGCGGGGAGCACACATGCAAGCAGTGTACCGGGTGGCCAAGGAAAAACCACTGGGCAGTGCTAACAAGGAAGCACCGAAGACCAGGTGAGGCCCAGGGTCTCCGGGGAGCTCGGGGACCAGTGCCCCGCACAGGAGGAGGCACAGTGCTGAGGCCCAGAAGCACACACGGCAGGGACTCTTCCAGCTCTGCGGCTTCTCCTGCCCTGGGAGTCAGGTGCCACCTCCCAGTATCCACCAGCCTGTCTCCATGGCAACCTAGAGGACACAGTGTGTGAGTGAGTGTGCGTGCGATTACGACAGAGAGATTGATGCCAGGGTTGTGTGTGTGCGTGTGTGAGAAGTGGGGGGGCAAGGGCAGCCCAAGGTCACCGGGTCTGGGCAACTTTGAACAGGGATGAGGCCCAGGGCCCACAGAACTTCTCCAGGCCACTGCTCCACCCTCCCGGGACCTCTTCACTCTAGCAGCACACATACTCTGAGATGGTCCCTGCTGGAGAGACACCAGTGACCCAAGCTTGCAAAGCCTCTGTCTCCACACAGCTCAGGCCACCCAGCCCCACCACCACACTGGCCGGCCTCTGGTTTCCAGGGCTGCAGCCTCGGGCGGCGGCTCTGCAGAGACCTCCAGGAGCTAAGCTCAGAGCGCCACATCCGATGGTCTCCAGAGAGGAAACCGAGAGTCTCAGTTCAGTCTTCAAAGGTGTCTGTAGCTAGGAGACCTGCCCACGCCAGCACCTTCCCTCCCAACCCATTTCCCTTTGTTTTCCAGTGTTCCATGTTGTGACTGCAAAGGTAGCATTTGGGGCCATTTCCTGCCAAACCCAGCTCCTCGGTTTGTCAACCAGGCAGGGGTGGTGGTGCTTGGCTTTAATCCTGGGGTTCCGGGAGGCTGAAGCAGGAGGATCACAAATTCAAGCTTAGCCTGGGCAACTTAGCAAGCGCCATCTCTAAAAAGTAAGAAGGACTGAGGATGTAGCTCAGTGCAAAGACCCGGGTCCAACTGCCAATACTGCAAAAGGAAAAAAAAGAAAAGAAAAGAAGGACAATGGGTGGGGAGAAAGAAAGAAAACAGAAATGAGAAGGCACCTGGCCTGGCGGGGTAGGGGGAGGCACCCTGGGGAGGGCACTCAGGGAAGACCCAGGCTGCACCAGGGAGGCCAAGGCGCAGCAGCCTCTCCCGCCTCCAAACATTCCTTGGTTCTCAGCTCCTGGCGGGAGTCCGGCCTGGTGGCCTTTTCCTAGGAACATTTTCCAGCTCTCAGAGGAGGTGGGCAGAAGGCCACGGACCTGCAGTCCTGTGGAGGACCACAGGGAGCGATCAGGGACCAGAGCTCGAGGGCTGGGGGAGGACTGGGCAAGCTCAGGCCCTGGGGCGCCCAAGAATGTGGGAGCCCCCTCCCCGGGGCGGGTGCACACTGAGTCACCCAGCAGTGGTGACAGGTCTGGTGGGTCTTATTCATGGGCCTCAAGGTCATCCAGGAAGGGGGGGGCGTCGAGGAATGAGGTGACCCAGCAGAGGGAGTGGGGGTGATCCTAACCTGCACTTCTTTGGAGGGTCCCCCAAGTGTGTGTGTGCCCCTGACTGTGCGGCTTTAACTAACTTGTTTGCTCTTTGGTAGGGACTGTCTGGAGTTCACCCTGATCAAAGGGACTTCCAAACCCTTCCAGGAACTCTCCAGAAAGCAGAGAATTGACACTTTGTTTGCTCCCGCTCTGGATATCTTGGCTGCTGTCTCCGAATTTAAACTTGCAAGCCGCATCTAGAGGGGACGTGCCCTTGTTGCTAGCGACACGGAGCTGAGCACACCCAGAGGACAGTTAGGAAGGTCTGCAAATCTACGGGGAAGGATACTTCCCCTCTCTGAGGGTCATCTTGCTCCTCTGCACATCCCCAAGGCTGAGGGAGTCTGTAATTTGAAAACGCACCCTGGAAAGCGGGACTTGCCCAGAGGGCTGCTCATGCAGTCAGACTCTGTGGTTCCCAGAATCTGGCGCTGGGCAGTGATGACATTGCTGTGGCAGCCGAGGGTCCGGCAGCAAGCCCCGCAGCTGCTGGGGCTTTGAAAGGAGACAAAGGGGCCACTGTTCCCGGGGCCTGCATTTGCATAGACCGTTCTGCCTGATTGACCAGGGGCTGTTGCTGGGAGCAGCTTTGTCCACAGATCACTCTAGATGGCTGAGATTCAGGTGAGAGAAGTGGGCGACTCCCAAGTGTCACCCCGGAGCCTGGCTAGTGCTGGGCGCTTGGTTTGGAGACGGGGTGACCTGCTGCTCTTAAAGACCTCCGCGGTGGCTAAAGGAGCGATTGCACAGGAAGGCTTATTCACAGGAGCTCCCAGCGGCCCACCTGGGAGGAGTCCGGGGTCACCCTTTGCCAAAAGCCCAGTAACTTCAGGGAGTCCTCCTGCCAAACAGGAAGCAGATCCTTTCACTTTCTGTGGCCAGAAACTGTCACCGGCGGAGCTTGAACTTGCTGTTTTCCAGAAACACCACTCTGAAAAGTTGCCATCCCGGCAACTCGGTCCCCCGAGTGGCGGATGCCGCGAGGCCAAGTGCGAAGGGGCGAGGTCCGCCTCCGGGGCGGCGAAGCCCTGCACGACTGCAGGAGACGAAGGTTTCGCACTCGCTCCACACGCGAAGTCAGGCAGTCAGCGCCGCGCCCGGAGTGATTTGCGCTTGACGCTGATGTTTTGACTTCAGCTCAGAAAGACAAAAATCTCTGTAATGCAAGAACTTCTTCCCCAGAGGGTTGCCACCATCCGCCACCGTCTTTACTCTGGCCCGGAGCGGGCGGGGACTGCGAGCGGGGATTCGTTTGCAGGCCCAGGTTCCTCTCCCCCGCCTCGGCCTGGGGCAATATTGCCCACAACCTGCAGCGACCAGGGGTCCGAGGGGGAGACCCGGGGGTGACGCTGGAGGAACCCAGACGGGAGGGGACTTGGCTGCCCCAAACCCGGGGGGGGGCCGAGCCGTCCTCGCTGCGCTCCTGGGCGGGCGCCTGCCCCCGAGGTCGCGGCCTTGCGCCTTCCCCGCCCGCAGGCCCCGCGCCCCGAATCGGAGGGACCGGCCGGCCGGCGAGGGCGCGGGGTCTCGGGTCCCGCCGCGCACTTGGGCTTCGGATGGCAGCAGCCACGCTCCTCGCGGGGCCGTAACGATTAATCCAACCGCAGGTCTCCAGATAAGTGATTGTGATGGAGAGTGTTGGCGAGGAAATAGACAATTATCCGCTGTTAGCTTTACATAAAGATCGCATTAACTCAAATTAGTTATCAGACAAAAGGACGTCGGCGCGCCCCGCCCGCACCCTGCCCGCGGGGACCCCGGGGCGCCCCACGCCGCCGCCGCCGCGCCCGGCCGTCCCCTCCGATCCCTCCGTCCCCGCCGTCCCCTCCGTCCGTCCCCGCCCTCCCCGCCGGCCCTCCGGGGCGCGCCCGCCTCGGTCACCCGTGCGCGCGGGGACAGCCCCGGGCGCCTCCCCCGAGTCAGCCGGCGAGCGCCCCCCGCGAGGCCGCACTGACCCCCCGGCCCGCCCGGGCGGAGAAGGGGAAGGAAGCGCCGGGTGCCGGCGGCGCAGGCGGCCTGCACGGGTCGCGCGGTCCGCGCCCTGCGGAGCCTCAGGCCGCGCTCTCTCCCGCGCCCCGCAGCGCGCCCGCCGCCCGGAGGCAGCAGCGGGGGTCTCCCGCCCGGGGCGCACGGCCCCGCCCGTCGGGCCGCAGGGCCCGCCGCTGAATAGGTCGGATAATGACCCCCGGTTCCCAAGGCAGGCTTTCTGCTGCCTGGTGAGCCTTGGATTTGTGTGGTCCGAGCCTTTCCCAGCTTGTCCCATTCTGTCACCGGGATAAGGGGCTCCCTCGGCTCGTTTGCACCTGCGTCGCTTTGGCTCCTTCAGGAATGCGCTGAAGCTTGTAATCAGCTTTGTAGAGCCATTGAGTGCACGGCTGAGTGAAACTTCCAGAGCTGGAGGAAAACCGACCGCTGAATAGGAGCCAGCATGGGGCTGCGCTCCAAGCCTCCGCGCTGCCAAATTCCAGCAGAGCCCCTCACAATCGCTGCGCGGGCTTGACTGCTTTCCCCACACTGAGAAAAGTGAGAAAAGAAAAGCGAAAATACCAGGCACCGAGGTTAGCGTTTGTTCCCAGATTAATGGCAAGTGGCCCCTCCTACGCCACCCCCTCCGCGGAGCTCACCAGTCCAGGAAATATGACATAGGAAGGGGAGGACAGTTACTAATAACACCTCCTCCCGGCCTCGGGGGCTCTCCAGAGCCTGGGTTCTCCACCCCCTGCAGAGCCTGGAGCCTGGGGAGGCCTCCTGCCCTGAGCTTGGATCCAGGGCATGCCCTGTGCCTTCTCGGGCTCCCCAGGGCGTCCAGCAGGGCGCTCACCCTCCCAGTAGGCTCCTCTGGACGTAGGGGCTTGGACGAAGAAGAGGGTGCAGGCAGTGGAGCTTCTCTGACACCCAGGATGTGTCTGCCTGTCTGGCCAGGTGGCATCGAGGTACCGGCAGGGCTGAAGCTGTGGGCTGGATGCAGGGCCGGGTTCAGCCAGGCACAGCTGAGCTGCACTTTTCTCCAGAGTGCAGCCCTCAGACCAGGCCTCCTGGGCCCCTTGGTCTCTCTCCCCGTGGAGGTGACTGGAGGCTTACGCTGCCTTTCTTTCCAAAAGGAGAATCCTCAGGCTGCTTGCAAAAGGCAAACCCATGCCTGTTAAGGTGAGGCGAGGTACCTGCACCCTGGCAGCCGACAGCCGTCCTGAGAAGAGGCCACAGCCCCGGTCCTTTGGTGGATGCTGAACTCAGGGCCTGGAAGAGAGGAGGCCTGGGGTCCTTTTTCTGGGGTGCTCACGTGGCTGGCGCTCTCCTCCCCCAGCATCCTGGTAGAAATTACTTGGAGGAAAGAAACTGAAGGCGATGTTATAATTGATGCATCAAAACTCTCCTTAACAATTGCTGAGAATCTCTTTAGCAAATTAATTCTTTCGATCATGAACTGGAAGCCTTTTCTCTGCTTCGAGTGCAGATGCAGTTTTCATATTGGATCTAGATTTCCATTCCTTCCAGTAAACACAAACTTGGTCCTGTGGGTCCCTTTCTGCCGCTCCAGCGCCTTGCTTTAGTGGGGCACTATAGCTTTGATGGTGGTTCTGTGCTATAAATAGTTCCCTGAAAGATGAAAGGTTTTGTGGCCTCTTTAAATACCTAACTTATTATAAAGCCCTGGGGAGAAAACATTAGCAGGCAGAGAGGCAAGAGGACAGCTCCCCTTGTGGATGCACTATGACAGAGTTCTGGGTTGCACTTGAGGTGTGGAGCGGGCAGGGATTTTCCTGTTTATATACATTAATAAGCACGAGGAGCAACAGCCTCTTACTAGGAGGGGCCTCGGATGAGAAGCAGCTTGTGCAACTGAGGAGTAGACCGCACTTAAAGAGGTCAAGTGATTGGCCCGGGATGACCGAGGGGCGTCACACCACTATCAGTAATCATCGGAAGTCAGAAAGGCAGCGGATGCTTTGTCCTGGTTTTAAACACATCAGATAGTCCTGCAACACGCAAGGAGTTCCAGCTGACAGTCCTGAAAATCCCAGAGGTGGTGCAGTGAAAGAAGTCAAACGTCTCGCTCACTCGGAGATGCTTTAAACATCCCGGATCATACCACCCACATTGACATTCAGAGTTTACTTTTTTATTATAAAGTTTGACACGATGTTTTCAGCAATGTTTCTCCTTCCAACCATTCTCAGTAGCAAGTCAGGAGGATCTGCAGCAATTCAGAAATTAGCGAAATTTTATTCCTGGTGGGGGCGTTGGATTAAGAGGCGGGGAGAGTGTGCAGCAAGTCAACGTGTAATTGCATGATAAGGCTCTCACGAGGAATTTATTGGCCAAGTTGCTATTTCTATTCCTTCCTAATCTCGTTTAGCACATTCGTTCTCTGCAATCTGTCTCCATAATCTTCCAGAGCAGAATGGCAGCCAACAGAAGCATGCGTGTTTGGAGAGAAGAGAAAATATGCAGAAGCGTGATAAACTGATGCTAATTATCCATATTTAGGACGCGGAGTGCAGAAGATCAAGGTTTACCAATAGCTAACCAGAGCCAGCGGTGATGGCTTCCTCATGTGGAATATATTGGAGGGGACCAGATAAGGGTTTCATGGGCAGCGGAGATTTATTGGTCAAAGGGTTCACCTTCCACTTCTCCACTTTTATATAGCAGTAAATTATTTAGGCTAAATTCACCAGAACATTACTCTTTCATTTGGCCATGTGCCATGACTTGCTCTTTCTTTGTGCCTTTTCAATGCAAATCCTTGTAGTTTAACATCAGTTGATAAGAAACAAATAATTGAAGTAATAGGTAATTCCCTTTAAATCGTTCATATAGTGTGGGCCTTGGAAAAATGGGACGAGGAGAGAGCAGAGGCCAAGAGTGAGCAACACCCACCTCAGCCCTGAGATGGTGGCTGCTGGAGGAGCAGGGTGGGTGGACGATGCCCTGCGTGGCTGGGTGGACAGGCAGTGTGCTTTTGGGGAGAGGCGGTTTCCCAGTGTTCCAGCACAGCCCAGCAGCACCCTCACCCACCTAGGATCCTGACCATCATCCTCCTCCCCGCCGTCTCCACACCACCTCAGACTAACTCCACGGTCAGAATCGGCTCCCTATCCTCTGCAAGCTTCCTGAGAAAAGACCCTGGAAGGGATGTGGCACCATCGGGGGTCAGCAGGAGATTTTCTGCGTTACAATAATTGCGGTGTAGTTTCCAAAGAGCAGCACCAAGGTGGTGTAGAGCTTGGCTGCAAATCTGCATGCTTATTTTAAAATGCACAGTGTTAACTGAGTCCTACGTCATGGGACTGTGATTTTTCTTCCTTCTTTTCTTCCTTCCTATTAGTCTTTCTTTTTTTCTTTTTTTCCCCCCAGACTCTCATCAGCTTTGGTGCCAACTGGCAGATTGTTGTCTTTGCTTTATCCTTTAAGAATCTTCTAGAATTTTCATTTGTACTTTTTCATTTGCTAAAGGCAACAGGAATTCTCTGTTAAATACACATTGCAAACCAGTGTGGACCACTTAATAGAAAGACAAAGTGGTTTTGGAGGAAACAGAGTTGTGTTAAAATCTAGGGATATAATTTATAGATTCCCACATAAAGAAGTGGTAGGAAAGAATATCTGATCCTTGACACAAGCTATTTTTCTTCACCTTCAGCCTATGGACAAGAAAGTATGTACAGGCTACTTCTATATCTCTATTCCAACAAGCCTCACAGGCACCTTTACTTTCATAGGCCACCATGAAAGAAAAAAACACTGCCAATTGTAAGTTGTCACTCACCGTAATGGCATATTTACATTCCAGGCATAATAAAAATATTTAAAATGTGGGGTCGGGGATTTAGCTCAAGGGGTAGAGCGCTTGCCTAGCAAGTGCGAGGCCCTGGGTTCAATCCCCAGCAACACCCCCAAAATTAAAATGTATATTTTAGAACAAATACATGCATAGTTGAGTTAATTGGATAATGAGTTCATAACATTTTACCAAAAATATTTTCAAAATCACCCATTGTTCTATAAAAAGTAACTTTGTTACAAATTAACAAGCATATTGAGCACCATGTGTAGTTAACACATGCAACAATGCTCTATAGTTACACATAATTTTAAAATGCAGACTTGAAACAATTATTCATTTAATTCACAAAAGAAGAGAGAAAAGATAAAAATGTAAATATTCTTTCATTATAAGAATCTAGCAATTGAGGCAAAAGATGTATGCTACAGGCTTTACCAGAAGTTTTCTAAATTAGAGAAAGATTGTTCATATGTTCTGATACATTCAGATACTAAAATGTCAGCTATGTTACTAAAGATATGGGGCTGTTTTGGTTTGGGGTTGATTTGGTTTGGTTTGATCTTGGGTTTCCAGAACCAGCCTTTCTCCCTCCCTTACAGGACACAAACATGAATGTTCTGACTGGGCCTTCACTCTCCCCTAGGCGCACACACAGGTCCACAGGAACATCTGCTTTCCACCCTACACCACTGGCCAGTCTGGAAAGATGGACCATTATTGTACTGTGAAAATGGGACTGGTTCAGAGACAGATCAACAGTTTTAAACTAACCAGTCAAATGCAAGAAACTACAAGGTTTTATCAAAAGTACAGTGAATATTTACATTACAAAAGTTTTATAGTACATACATTGCCATTAACCCCTTCAAAATCCTTTCCCTCCTTTCAAATACACTCATCCCACTATCCCCCCAACTTTCTGCGGCAGCTCTGGAGTCCTCTTTCCTGCGGGTCTTTTGTTACACTGTCCTGGCTGCCTCAATGTCCTGCATGGATTCAACACACTGACCGTTCATGGTCATTTAACTTTGGGAAAGAGCTGGAAATATCACGGTGCCAGATCCAGTGAATAAGGCAGATAAGGACGGGCGTAGTGTTTTCACGAGCTGCCCTCCCATTAGATGGCGTTCGGTAGTAGCAGTCACCACATTTTAAAATCACCTTTACCTTCTAAAGACATCCACCGAAGAGGACCCTAGAGCTGCTTTGGAAAGTGGCAAGGGTGATGGGATGGGTGTGTTCGAAGTGAGAGAGGACATTAAGGGTGATGTGTCTTTACAGTCGCCCTATATTTAATCTGTACTATTAAACATTTTAACTTCTTTTCATTTCGTAGTGTTGGGTACTGAATCCAGGGTCAGGCATGCTAAGTTTTCTGCCACTGAACTACATCCTCAGCCTGTTTTTTTCCCTTGTGTGTTTTATTTTTGGTTTTTATTTTACTTATTTTTTATTGGTTTTTTGAGACAGAAGGGGTCTCACTATGTAGTCCAGGCTGACCTGGAACTCTCAGTGATCCTCCTACCTCAGGCTCCCAAGCGCTGGGATTACAGGCGTGTGTCGCCATGCCCAGTTTAACTTGTTTTTGAATTCAATGTTTTTTAAATTGGCTTGTGTTCATACAAGTGGACAGAGAGGCTGATTTTTGCTTCCTCCGAGTGTCTTCAGGAAGAACATAGGCAGTGCTCAGGATGATGAGGCCCCCGACCCAGACCTGGACCTTCTGCGTGTGGGTCCCAGGACGCCTACACACTTCTGAGGCTATGTGGCCTGTGCCAGCAGGTGTGTGCCTGTGTAGGTGTGTGTACACACGTGTGCCCGGGGAGCTGTGTGCCTGTGACCCCTGGCACACAGCACCTCTTGTTTCTGCCGGAGTCAGGTCCTGGTGGAGCCCGGGGGAGGAGAAAGGAGCCCGAGTGAGACAAGGGTCCTTCTTCTGCCTCCCCTCTGCCCGCATCGTAGCTCTGAACGCCCAGAATGTGCAAATGTGTCCATCGCTTGACCATGTAGCGGCTCTTCCTCCTCTCCAGGCCTCCACCTGAACCCACTGCCTGTCCATGAGCAAACATCTCCGCCCTGCAGGAAGGCTTCGGTGCAGCATCCCCCGCACGAGTACCTGATTCCCGTGGGTTCCCCATCTGGATCACACTTCTGGGCTCTGCAGAGGGGCCTCTGGCCTCCCCAGAAAATGCCAAAGAGCTGTGGCTTCTTTCCTGCCATGGATGTTGCGGTATCTCCAGTGGAGGCAGAGCTCTGTGATTGTTTGCCAGGAACTGGTTAGCAGGATGATTATAGATACTGTGGCTACATCTGGCCTGTCCAAACAGACTCTAGGGTCTGAGGGCTTCAAATAGGTCCTAGGGGAAATAGACAGAAGAGGGCTGGGGCTTGTTTGGGATTATGCATTTTGAGATTACTCAGGGCATGGTATCGCTTGCCATGTCTTAATTTTCTTACAGGACCCAGAAGTACCCCTTCATTCTGACACGTGGGCAGGGCTCTGTGGCTGTCAAGGCTGATGGGTCACCCCGTGATCCTCCACCCTCACACGCCGCCCACCCGGCTTCCACACGTTAAAGGTGGGGTAAATACCCGGCTGACTTTCCTCGATCATTATCTGTGAGTTGATGTGTTAAATGAGCCCGTTGCGTTAGAGGTTGTAAATGACAAGATTTTTACTATTACAAGTAATTTATAGCTCTTTCCTGTTTGACGTGACAGATCTTCTTAGAGAAGTCCAAATTTGTCTGCTTGACATATACTCATTTTAGCACTTTTCCCCTTATCCAAATTCTAGCGTGTATTAACTACTGTTTTCCTAGGTGTCAATTTGTACCTGTGGGGTCTCCCTCTCGAGGCCTGGGTGAGGTCCCCGGCCTCTGCTCCAGACAGCGCGGTATTTCAGCAGCTAATGTGGGTGATTACCGGCATATTTACTGTAATTTATACAAATCACAGGAAATGACATTTTTATGAGTCACTGACTCCACCGCTACCAATGGCAATGGATGTTATGCATACAAATCCATTTTACGAAATCATTCTTCTGAAATCAGAGGCCCTTTCTAGTCTCTAATTCTGTGCCATGATCACGTTTCACCGGAGCGCACTGTGAACCGGATCACAGAGGGGCCTGAGCACAGCGGACTCGCTGGCTTCGGAGCTGTGTGTGGGGTCGGGGAAATGCTCCTGGCACTGACAGAAGGACCAGGGACATCCTGGCGCGGGGTGGGAGACAGTGTGGGGGCAATCACAGTGTGTACCCCAGTCAGGTGGAGCCCCTGGTGGCATCCTGAGCACGTCCACCGTCACTGCCGGCAGGTGCATCACCCCGAACTCCAGCGCCCAGTAGGCTGGCTCCAGGCAGCTAACACTTGGCCTCTGAGAAGCAGAACCCAGTCTGGCTTCTCTCGATTCCTCCCCTGTACCCCAGGGCCTTGCTTTCCAGGAAGGAGTGGCTGAGGGTTAAAGGCAAGCATGGATTTTCCACGTGGCTTCAGGCTGGGGAGGGGTTCTGACTGGCCAAGGCTTGGGGCTATGAGAAAAGATGTTGGGGTGGAAACTCCATAGGCTGCGTGCTATTGGGGTTCAGAGGACAAAGGATGGAGCTACAGCAATGAGGGCTAAAATCCCAGGAGCCCTATTTCACAGGGCCTCGAATGCACACTGGCGAGTCTAACGCCATCATACAGGCTGTGGAAAACCATGGGCGAGTGTTGACTGTTTCTGCGTGTACTAGGTAGGGGATTCTGGCAGTTATAGGAACTGGGAGTGGAAATTCGTAGTTGAAACCACGTAGTCCATGAATCGCCAAGGGGCAGGTGGAAGGAGAAGGGAAGAGGGCTCGAGGGGTTCCCTGGGAACATGGCCTGGGCAGGAGGAGGAGGGATAGGGTGGCAGGGAGCAGGACAAGGCCACTCTCCGTGGGCCTGAGATACCCAGCTGGAGGTTCCCAGAAGGTGGCTGTCTGGGGAGACAGGGAGGTCCCTGTGAGCCACAGTGACTCTGAGGTTGGGAGGGTGCAGACAGGAGGGCACTGAGGCTAAGACAGTGCACAGCCACAGTCATGACAAGGATGCTTCTGAAGTCCCCATAGGCACCAGTGCCACGCTGGTTTTACCTTCATGGTTTCTGTCTTCAAAACAACCTGCGGCCCTTTCCCAACTGCAGGTGTGGACCTGGCTTTGGACCAGTGGTGGGGCTCCAGGCTGCCTCGCTGGCTGCACTGTCCACACCACTGAGAACAACTGTGGGGCCAGGTGGAAAGCAGCTTTGGACAGAGGAGCGGAGGGCTTGACCTTGGACAGGGAGAGAGGAGAGGGCTGGTGAATCCACCCCAGGCATCTGACACTTTAAAACTGTTCTTGATCCTCAGAACAAAGCCGAGGTGGATGTTTTTAATGCCCATATTATAAAAAAAGGAAACTGAGGTTCAGAGGAACTGAGCTTATAAACAAGGGAGCTCCCACCCAACCCTCCATGTCTACACCAGCCCTCATTGAGCATCTTGAAGAGGACATGCCTTATAGGATCAGGCTGGTCTGCAGAACTATTTAAACAAGTTAGATCTTCAAAAATGTAGCATCATTGTATTCAGCACACAATACAAATTTACTAGGCAGGTCGGGAAGCAAGAAAATGTGAGAAAAACCACAAAAATAAGAAGAACCAGTCAAAAGAAACAGACTTGAAGTTATAGAGATGATGAACCTGAGTGGAGCTGTCGTAAGTAGGCTACAAGACTCAAAGGAAAACATGGATATGGGATGGGATGGATTGGAAATAGTGGGAGAGAAGAAAAGTGATTGAAAACATATGGAAATTCTAGAACCTAAAATTCAATCTTGAAATGAATATTTCTATTTCAGCTGTAAATTTTCTGATACTGAGGTCTATATTGTCCATAAATATGACACAGTACACAAAGGTTGACCTCCTCACCCATAAATAAAATGGATCATCAGACAAGTGACACTGGGCTTTACTCTGCCAGGGACTTCCTGAGGCCCCCGGGGGGGGCAAAAGTCCTACCAGGAACCCTCGATTTCCATCCATACAGGGCTGCGGGTGGAGCCTCCCATGGTGCTGGAAATGGTCTGCATTCCCTCCACACAGCACTGCCAGCCACCAGCCGTGCTTGGTGATTTGATTAATTTTAGCTAAACATTGAGTTCCTCAGTTCTAGTGGTCATAACACAACTCTCATAAGGAAGATCTCTATAGCCTTGGAGTCAATTCTGCAAAAATCTGATTTTTGGTGTGTTGAGAGAATGAACTCAACTTCCAGAGTGTGCAGTATCTCAGTGGCTCCATAGATAGCAATTTGTACACTGGTGACTCTGGAGGGGGATTTCTCACAATCGCATACATCAGTATGCTGGGAAAGAAGGGACGTCCGTGCCTGCACTGTGGGCTTTGAGTTTGAGGGCCGAGCAGTGAGACCTGTGGCCTGGGTTGAAGCAGACCGCTGGAGCCCACCCCTTTCCCAGACGGAGGGGCTCCAGAGCCGGGACCCACACCAGGGTAAGACTCAGGAATCCACCTTCCTAGAAAGCAATCTAGATAATCCAGATAACACCTTGGCCTTACTCCACTCGAGAAATGCCAGGAAAGTATACAAATCTCCAAGCAAATGTGAACACTCCCGTCAGCGTGACTGTACGTGCATAGGCAATTTTTCCTTTTGTAACGTGCGTTAATGTTGATCAGTAATGCTCTTTCAAATATAGAGAAACATTTTTTCTCTTTTTACCTTATTTTATTGAAAGCAAACCACATTTGTCAGAGGACTGACAGTGTCACGTGTTTGCATAGTAAGAGTGTGGGTAGGTAGCTACTACGTATTCTGTGAATGAAAGGGTTCCAGGCGACCAAAGTCTCAGGGACGCTGGCTCTGCCGACGCCCAGTCCACACGCACTGGTGAGTTGATGATGGAGGACCAGGACACTTGACACCTGCCACGCCCTTGCCCTGTTCTGTTGCCAAACACACTCATAAGCATCTTTGTTCTATCCTGTGGCACGGTTCTGGACCACTGGTCCTATTTCCCTTGCCAGTCAGGACCAAATGTTCTCTCGCACATAAAACAGGATGCGCGCAAGCTTGCTACAGAGCTCGCTTTATGAAGATCAGATTTGGAGGCACCGGGAAAGCACCCGAAGAAGAGTATTCGGTTTCCCCCACCCTGTTTGATCTACTTGCTCAAGCCTGAGTTGGCAAAGTAACTCTTAATCCTGATACAGGCAATGTTTCCATCTAATCAATTTCTCATTGAACTATGGAGTTGCTTGTACTTCAAACTAAAATTCTCTTTGCAGGGGATTATGTCTATAATTTTAGAAAGGTTTTCTGATCTCATATTTAACAGGATTTGGGGTCTGTTCACGTAATTAAATTCTTCATTTTATTTTAAAAGCCAAACCAAATTGTTTAGTGTCACGGAGCTTTGTATGTTTGATGTGTCAGTCGATGACTGAACAGGAAGTGCCATGTCTGTGCCTGGTGTGTGCCGGGTGCACACGTGTTCCTGATCAGATGGGGTCACCCAGAGAGGCGCAGCACTGGCCACAGCTCTGTGTGGGCTTCTCGTGTCTGTCATGCACCAGAAAGACAACCACAGTTATCTAAGTGTAGACATGTATGTAAATTTTGAGAAAAAAATTTTCTGTATTTATCTTGTATCCAGACTCTGAATTTACACAATGTCCTACCATAAAATGCTTTTCTTGTGGATTTGTAAATCCCTAAATCTATTCTTTCTTATGTTCAAGGAATTTTTACAATATTTTGGGCCCCATAGTTCTTTTGGACTTTTCTCTTGGGAAATTTTTGTTCTAGCTATTACTTACTTTCTCTGTGATGGAGATTAATACGTTACTCCTTCATGAGTCCTGTGTGTATTTTCTATTTCTGAACATCCCTTAAACAGTCTGTGGCAGTCTTCTGTGGTGACGCTGGGATCTCTCTAGCACCGTGATAGTGCACTGTGTGGAGGACTTGCTTCGGGACCTGGCCCACTCTGTGGGGGCTGCCCCAGGGCCCCTGGTGCCCAGCTTCCCTGCTGCGCCTGCGGGCTTCTGGTAGGGTGTTTGCCATCGCAGCGGGGTTTGTCATCACCGAGGTGGCACTGGTCACAGAGGGTACTGGTCACTATGGTGAGGTGGGTGGCTGTGGTGGATTTCCTCACTGGGCCCCTCTCTCACAAGGAAGCAGACCTGCCTCCACTGCTGTGATCTTCCATGGCTGCAGGTCTCCCTATGGGGCCTGGTCTTCTGGCCTCACCCCAGCTTCCTGCCTTGGGCCAGATGGATAAAGTCTTCTTACATCAGAAAGGGAGAAGTGGGGTTAAGGCCACATTTAGTCCCAAGCCAAATGAAAACAGTTTGGCATTGGAACAGTTCATCTTTTGAAACAAGAACCCTACCAGCCAGGAACTCGGCAGTGAGGATTCACAGATCTGAGGAAAAGGCAGGGAGTCCACGGATGTGAGAGGACCCCGTGCACATCCTATTCCAGCAAGGCCCATGCAGCTCAGGAATGGTCTCCCCTGACCTTGTAGAACTCCGCCTCCCAGGCCTTGCAGGTGCACGAAGCTCGGTTGTGTGCGGGGGCAGAATGTAACACAGAAGAAGGAAGAAGCGAGGAACTAAACCCAGCTGTGCTCCCTGTAAGGAATCAAAGACGTGGGGAGAAGGAAGAAGCAATGACATGGGTCAAAACAGCAAATGTCCAGCTAAAGAGAGAATCCTAGCATGGTCTGCAGAGGGCAGCCTTCATGTGGACAGCACATTCATGAGCAGGGCCATCTGGGGTGTGCGCAGGTCCCAGAAGGCCATGCCATCATGAGCCGGACTGGCTGGTACAATGCCGAGACTACAAGAGGCACTGGGCTTGAGGCCAGAGGCCAAGCTGAGGGCCAGGGACAGCAGTGCTGAAAAGAGATGGAGCAGAGTTCATGGACTGCATGCTCAGTCTAAGATGCTTGCAAAAGGATCCAGAAGGGGGACTACCAATAACTAACACCTGGGCCTTCCTGCAAGGGGACATCCCATAAAGCCCATGGCTCCCTGCAGCCTTTGATGCCTCATCTTAAAATATTAACAGATAAAAAGGACAACTAGACATTTGTGGAAGGCCCCTCATAAAGACTGCTTCCAAACTAACATGGAAAGGGATTCTGAGAGGACAAAAGCAATCCAGGGCTAAAAAACTCAGAGGGAAGATACTTAATTCATGAAACATCAGTGTGACACTTAAAGACAAAACAGAAGAACTTGGAGAAAAAAAAGGTCTGGTGTATGACAATATGATTGCTGAGAAACACAACCAATAGAACAAGGAAAGACAAACCTGGGAACCTAAGATGACTACCGAAATGGAAAGAGGAAAGCTGGGAGAGAAAAAGAGGGAACTCAGAGGGCCAGGAGCCTGGGGAAGGGAGAACGCAGAAAAATGGCAGAAGGAAAGGCAAAGAAATAATTCATGAAGTTCTCAGAATTGAAATGTATGGCTTCCAAGAGTCCACCCAAGTCCCAGCATAACAGTGAAGACACACAGCAGTGTGCTGCACCAGCATTTCAGAAACCAGGAATAAAGAGGAGACAGAAGAACAAAGAACACACGGAGGAGCTTTCACAGGAAGGCTGTCAATCCAGTGAAAGAAACAAACACACTAAACAATACAGGCCACGAATAAAGGATCAAGAATCAAAGGAGCACGGAGCACCTCTGGCCGGCCAGCACACACCTCACTGTCAGGAGTGATGCTTCCCCAAGTCAAGGCTCAGACAGGAGCACTAGTGTCACACTGCTGCTCAGCCCACGCAATAAGACAAGAAAAGAATGGAATCCTGACTGGGAAGGAAGCCATAAAACATCCCAGACTGCAGATGACAGAAGTGTCTCTGTCTGAAGTCTGAATGTGACAGAGTGGCACAGATACGAGAAATGATGTACAGGACAGGGACACTAGAAGCTACAGCAGGGTAAGAGAAAGAATCTTAGGAAAGCGGAGAAGGCAATGTGCTATTGGGCGAGAAGACCAATACCCTCAAACTATCCAGGCTCCCAGTGTTTGTCTAGAGATTCCATGAAATCCCAAATAAAATTGCAGAAGGTGTTTTTGGGAGAAGGGTACAAATTGGCAAGGTATTTAAAAACTTACATGGAAAACGAAAGGACATAAAAGAGCCAACACGACTTTAAGAAACATGAGCCAGGTTGGAGGATTTTCACTACCTGTTGCTGCATTATTATAAAAATCCAGTCATCAAGACTGTCTGGTGTGGGGCTGGGGATTTAACTCAGTGGTTAGAGTGCTTGCCTTGCAAGCGCAAGGCCCTGAGTTCGATCCCCAGCACCAAAAAATAAATAAATAAATAAATAAATAAAGATTGTCTGGTCCTTGCACAGAGATAGATCTGAGGGGGCAATGAAGCAGAGGTCAGGCTAAAAGCATGCCCACACATGTGGCCAATTGATTTCTTCTGTACAAAGTGTAGTTTAATGGGGAAAGGATAATCTTTTCAAAAATGACACTAGAATAAGGAATGACTGCCTACAAAAATATTAATGCTCACCTCATGCCACATACAAGTGTCAGGTCAAATGCAGCCCAGATCTGAACAAGACCTAAACTTCCGGTGCCCGGTGCCAGTCTGTAGACCCGTCAGTAGAGATGAAATACCGCTCGTCTGCTCTGACAGCAGGAGCCAGTGGGCTCGAAATGGGGTGAGCTTGTTAGAGGAGCTGCATTATTTATTTTAACTGATTAAATGTTAGATTTAAATAGCTGTGTGTAGCTACTGGCTATCGAATTGAACAACACATTTTTGGTTAGAGTCAGGGAAAAATCTTATAAACTGGAGTTTGTCAAGAATTTCTTAAATACAACACAAAAAAGCATGATCTGTGAAATAAAAAGATCAGTATATCAGACCATCAAAATATACAATGTTTCACCTTCAAAAGATACAAGTCACCACAGACAGAGAATATTTGCTCCACAGATATCTGGCTTGTGTCCAGAATATAACTCAGTGATAGGAGTAACCAGGGAAATGAGCAAAGTATCTGAGGCCTGGTCAGCTCCTGCCTGCAAGCAGCTGGTGGGAAGTGGGCAGAGGGCCTGAAGGCTGAGACTGAGCTACTCAGTTCTCCAGGCAACGCGGGGTCTCAGAGCCTCCTCTGTGTACTGGGCCAGACGTTTCTCTGTGTCACCGTCAAGAGTGAGTGCAGGACTCAAATGTCGCGTCCCCAGAGCGCTGCAAGCCCTTCCCTGAAAGGGGCTTTGCAGATGGACAGGTCAGTGGGAGCGTGGCAGAGCTGGGAAAGGTGGGCACGGACACGTACAGAGGACGCGTATGATGATGCGGACAAAGAGCCTGTGATGTTTCCACACGCCAAGGGGTGCCGAGGGCCGATGGCAGCACAGCAGGCCCAGGGCTGGGGTGCCCACCACACCTTGCCGTGGCCTCTCTGCGGAACTGAAAAGAATGAAGTTGGCTCTTTGGGGCACCCAGAGTGTGGGACTTCGTTACGGCAGCCCAAGGGGCCCACCCAGTGGGGCCGCTCAGAGCATCCTTCCTTAGAATCAGAGTGTCACTAGACTGTCACCATTGTCCTCAGCAGTGACCCATGTTCCCTGGGTCCCATGCTGCACGGGCCTCCTCCTGCTACAGGACAGCATGCTGTCTCCTTGGGAGGGGGTGTCCTTGTCACCTAGCCCTATTGTCTTTTTAATATTTGGTCTTCCCAACACAACCCATCTCTGGCCTCTGCTCTGGATTATCTCCTGGTTTCTAGGGAACCCCTGGTCCCTGACAATTTCTTTAATGTCCTGTGTGTTCCTCAGCCTGGATCTCCTTCTGTGCTTGCTCCTATGACCCAGTCCTTGTGAGGAGCACACACGAGCAACATGCTTATCTGCTCCAGAGCAAGGGCGATTACATGATAGAACAGAGGTTACTGGAGGGGATCTGTATGGTGAGAATCAGAACCACCTCATGTACTTCTCTAAACCCGGGTAAAAACCCGGGTAAAAACAGAGTCTGCCGTGCGCATGCTGCATTCACACTCAGGTCTGAGGTGATGCTGGTCAAATCCTGTTGCCTTCCAGTCTGCCCACCCTCTTCTCTTACGGCCTGGACTTCCCTTCATCTTCCTCTACTTTACTCCATGACGAGAAAGAAGGAGAAAATAGGTTTTAAAATAATATAAAGCCTTAGGACCAACAGTACTTTAATATGCAGCATCGAGAGTTATCACTTTCAAGGAAGCATTTTTTTCATATTTGTACATTTGATGAGCATATAAGATAATAATTTGAAAAAATAAAAATGCCGATCCAAAGTTTGGGTTTCAAGGCAACAGTAATAACTATACTGGCACCTCTGCTTTGTTTTGTTTTGTTATTGTAATGTGGGGATGGAGACCGGGGCCTAGCGCGTGCTGGGTAAGTGATCACCGGCAAGGGTCCGGGTCCCAACACACTGCTCCTGCGCAGCCCTCTCCACACCTGGAGGTGAAGGTCATGTCCACCACATCACAAGGTGCCAGCACCACTGTGTGTACAGGGATCACGCCACAGAAGCCGTAGCTCCAGGTGGCTCATACGGAGAAAAAAAATCCCCTGCTCCAAAAAGAAGGCATGTACGGGAACCGGGTTGTTCAAAACAGGAAAGTGAAATCTAGGGCGACTTGAAGCAGCTTTTGCTGATGGTTGAAACTCGCAGACTGGCATTTTAGAAAGTGGGTAGAAAGCCTGGCAGGGGAATGTTCACAGCCAAAAGAGACGAAAGCTAATGAACGAGGGTTAGCAATTCTGGGCAAACGAGTTTATATGTTCCTGTTTTGTCATCTCTAATTCTCTCCAAGTTGCATAGATTTAAATTTGTTATGTTAATCAGAGTAACATGTTAATGTAAAAACTTTCTTGCTCATTTCTAAAAAAATAAATAAATCATTTATTTCATCTGTAAGCTGAGAATACTATTAGAAATGTACTCTCGATTTCAAAACACTGACTATGAAATTTGGATAGTAAACTAAATTATCCACTTACTAAGGGAAATTATATAAAATTCTTATAACTAATTAAACTAACACTTTATTATTCCAAAGCAAATACATCACTTTCAGCAATTATTTGCAGGAAAAATAAAATTGTATTTAAAGCCACAGCTTACACGTAGTGACACAACTGCACACAGACATAGTACAAACAAAAAAAATTTTAAACTCATGTATAAGTTGCAACCTCAGAGTCACTTTGAGTGGGGAAACTCTTCACACCACCCCACGTCCCCGGCTGAAACAAACGCCAGCCCACCCTGTTGTTGAGTGGTGGAGTCCAAACACCCCATCTACACTTCTGTTCCAATAACCTAGCAACCACTCAAAAATACACACGAACACAGATAGAAAGGAAAGCAAGATTTGTGCTTCCCTCTTCAAAAGAACCACCATTTCTTCCTCAGTGGCTGCATGGGGTGTGGAGTCCTGCCCAGGCCCAGCCCAGGTGGGACCCAGCACCCCATTTTCTGGCCTGCACCTGGCTCCCCCAGGAGCCGCTTTGGATACCCAGTTTCCCAAAGCTGTGATGGCACCTAGAGGGACTTAGCTACAGGTTCACATCAGGACCGCGAGCCACCTCCGCTCTGGTTGACACATGGTTGTGCCCAGACAGAATTCAAAAATACTCAGCTGCTTCTCTGTTCACGGTGGGGCCACGTGCCTTGGCTTGGAGTCTGGGAGCCGCTGGAGCAGAGGACAGAGTGGAGATGCTTCAGGGATGCCACCCTTCGCCTCCTCTGCCTGCTCACACAATCATGCCCTTCTAAAGAATAAACTTCAGCCATGCACGCAGTATTTCAGAGAGGGCGCAAAGCGAGCCACCCTGCCGAGAGCAGAGCCCGGACTGGGCCGGGATGTGGGCTGGGGAGTCGCCAGGGAACTGCCCACTCTGGAGCAAGCCCAGAGGGTCCCACTGAGCCTGCGCCTCACAGCCCTGGCTCCTTCTGGGCGAGGGTGGCCCTTTCCCTGCCTGAGTTGGTTCTGCCACTGGTCCTCCAAGAGACCTCATCTTAACGCATCGCGTCGTTCCAGCAGCCCCTGGGGGTCACTATCCAGCAAGCGCCTCGAGTCCTGGGGCACAGAGCAGCCCCTGGGCCCACGGTGTGTGACACAGCACACACTCGGGTCATCGCAGCACCCGGGCCCTCCAAGCCCGCTGGCTCCCGCCGCCTGAGGCACAGGGTCCCGCCCAGCCTGGCAGAGGCCAGGCATCAGCCTTCCTGTCCGCACTTCCAGCTCAGGTGTCACTGCCTCCCACGGCTCCCTGGTCACCTCGGCCCCTGCAGGACACTCTGCGACCCAGGCAGGACAGCGAGACTGTGCTAACTTCAAAAACACCCCGAAGGGAAGAGTTTACCTTAACCTGCTACCCTCAATGTTCTGTTATCCTCAGGCCTAATTTAATGTCATTACAACTGTGTCAAATTAGGTAAAAACGTATGCGGTTCAAATTGGTATTGAACTGGTCACTTACAGATGGATTTTATAGTAAGATTTTATTATTACTTTTTGCTTGTATCATGTCAATGCAACTGAGAGATTTAATTGGAGCTGTGACTTTAAACACAATTTTATTTTTCCGCAGATAGTTACTATAGCTGAGGCATACATCATTTTTCGAATATTGTATAATTTCCTTTAGTAAGTGGATAATTCAGTTTGTTGAAAGGCTGAAATAAATGGTTTATTACTCTGAATGAGCATTTTATTTTTTGATTTTGGTTTTGTTTTTCGTTTGGAGATAGAATCTTTGCCACGTTGCCCAGGCTGCTCTTGAACTCGTGATCTCCAGCAATCCTCCCTCCTCGGTCCCCCGTGTCGCTGGGACTATTGGTGTGTGCCACTCTGCTTGCCTGCCTTTCCTGCCCCTTCCCTTCCCTCCCTTATGACGGAGTTTCACTGTGTAATCCAGGCTGGCTTTGAACTGTAGATGCGGCCCCCCAGCCTCCCTAGTGCTGGGATTAAATGTGTGCACCCTTGAAGCCAACTTTTAAATGAGCATTTAAAATTTTTAAATAAAACAACATCCCATTCTCTCTTGTTTAAACTCAGTTTTTCACCTGCTATTCAGATACTGAGTTCTTCTATACCACCTGCCACCTGTCGCTGCCCACGAGCACAGCCGGCTGCGGCCAACAGATACCATCACGCCCGCCATGCGGAGCGAGGCCTGTGGACGGATGGCGCGAGTGCCTTCAGCTTACCCTTGCAGTACTGCTCCGTGCACACTGCCCTTCCTCAGAGACACTTGAAGTCTGGGTGTCTGGTCTTTTCCCAGGAACTCCCATTTCCCAGAGGGCCGGACTGAGAAACTCCACAGGAAACATCATCGCTGCGTTGGGTCGTTCCAGGAGATGGTGTGATCACCTTGAGCATCTCATCGCTGCACGCGTGCTCCTAGGCCCACACAGACCGGGCGGCTGCCCGTCCTACCCAGCTCTGCAGCCGGAGCAGCCCCGCGTCCCGCCAGCCCCCCCCCCCCCCGTGGGGAGCAGAGCGGCACCTACGGGGCTGGCACAGGCCGGGCCACAGGGTGAAGTCACGGAATTCTAATAATCCAGCTTGAAACGTTTTTCTTCTCCCACTGATTCATTTTCTTCAAAAAATCACCTAAATTGAACAGTTAGTGGAGACCACTTTATTGGTAATAAATTGCTATTCAAATTTTAACGATTTTGACAGGCCTTACTAGCTACTCGCCACACACAAATGTGCGGCCCCGTCTCCCATACAGGCTCTGCACCGAGTGTCCTAGGCTCTGCCGGGGTCCCAGGGGCCTGTGCTCCTAGATGGGAGTGGATCCCGCCCACCCTGAGGCTGAGAGTCTGCCCTGTCCATCTGTTTCCACATCTGATCTCTGGCCACCGGGCTGCCGGGCAGCTGGCCACTAAGAACCTAAGCTGTGCTGGGCTCTGATCTCCTCCTGTCATACATCCAGTCATCTATCACTTGCAGTCCAGACCAGGCACCGACCCTCCTCGGAGGTGCTCACAGGAGCACCATGTGGTCTTGGAGCCCACGTGGCACCGCCTGCCTTGGGAAGACTTCCCGACACCCCAGTTTAGCCAGAAGGTCCGAATGGCATCTGGCACATCTGCTGCACAGCCGCAACCTGGGCATGGTTCTTGTCGGCGTGACCACGGGTCGCACCCAGCAGATGGGAGCCCTGTGGGGTTGATCTTGGATTCTGGGCATCTGAACAGGCGAGACCACAGCATGTGCCCCTGGAGGAAGGTAACTGCAGGATGTGCTGGTGACAAGTGCCTGCTAATGGGGCATGGACTGATTGTCCATCTGGTGGAGAGGGCACATGGTGGTCACACCAGGGCCTCTGCTCCCACGGAGCCATGTGGCGCCCGGTGTTGGTTCTCTGCACGCTTGCATTCTCCCCTGTGGGACTGCGACATCACGTGACCACTTGCCGGGGAACAGGTGCGAACATGCCTGCTGTCCTGTGTCTAGGAGCCACCTGTGTGCACAGGTAAGCAAAGCACAGCTGGCCGGGGGAAGATGCAGGCGGCCCAGCTCACAGCCGGGAGAAACTCTCTCTTGTTTAGTGTCCAACAGAGGCCTCCATTCTTCCTGTTCCTCCACCCTGCAGAAGTCGGGGCCCTTCCACTTCCTAAGTTAAAACACGTTTGCCAGCTTCCCCCAGTTCTGTTACTGAGAAATACACAGGTGCTTCTGCTCTGATTCTTCCCAGGCCATCCCGGCCACTCTCTTGTGTGCAGATGTCACATCCTCATCAGCAGCAATTCTGTCCTGGGATCCCGGGCCAGGCCCTCAGCTCTGGAGAGACACCGAAGGCCCCACAGCCAGGCGCCAAGCTCCCAGGACTCACCTAGCAGCCAGGTACCTGGGTCTCATCCGAGTTAGCATTTTGGGGGTGCTGGGGAGAAAATGATGCCCGGGTGATGGCTCCTGTCAGTTCCCATCATCAGGCCCGTCTTACGTTCCTCCACACTCACAATATTTCCCCACTGGGAACGCGCCTGACATTGCAATTTCTCAAAACTGCAGCTCTGCAATGAATGCCTAATTCCTGAAACTGCAAAATCTAACAAAAGCTGATTTCTTCCCACTGATCTGACTGGCTGAGTGTCCCGAGGCTTTCTTCTGATGACCTGCTGCTCTTCACAAGTACCACCTCCACCACGCCCACGCGGCCTGGACCGGGCTCAGGCGATGAAACCCTCCGAGCTGCCCACGGGACCTGTGGAGTCACCCGGGCTGTCTGGTCTCTCTGCTGGGAACAATCCTCCTGGAGTCACAGGGAGTGGGTCCCCGGAGCACTCTGGACCGCAGTCCCGTAGCCACATGGTCACGGCTGTGCTGGCGCGCGTGGACTTGCCTGCTTTGTGTTGTTTCAAAAACTAACTGCTCTCTCTGTGTCTCGCTTTTAATATTTTCATATTTGCCAGTGGAAATTTAGAGAAAAATACATCAATCCTGTGACTTCGGTTTTTATTATTGAAATAAATGAGCCTTCCCTGTTTGGGGTGTAGTACTTATTTGGGTTCTTACACGTTTTCCACATGTGCTAAAACTCTTCATGGTGTTGGCTCAGCACAGACCAGCCAGCTGGCTGAGAAGGCAGGCCAGGGACCTCCTTCCCTCCTGTTCTTTTCCCTCCCTCTTGCCCTGCACCCCACACTCCAGGTCTCTGTCTGGTCCAGATGAGCCCATTCAATTTTGCCCCTCGGTGGCAGCAAAGAACCTGAACATCTGCATCCCTCACGCAGCACCCCAGATAGATCCGGATGAGGCAGGTTTCCGCAGGGCCTGGGAGGACCCAGCCAGGAGGGCCCCGCCTTGGTCTAGAGTTTTTGTTGTCATGGAAACCAATGGAGTTCACAAACCAAGTCTTGGCAATGGTAGCACACTCTCCCTGGACCCCCATCCGGGAAGGGGCACATGCCGCCTGTCCTGGGGACTTCTGACCGGGGGGCTGTTCTCAGGGTGACCCCTGGTCCCCTGGCCTGCCGGGCCCACTTGTTGCAGAGGCCTGAGGCAGGCTCACTCTGCACTGCCAACCTGGGTCACCCTGGCTCATATTCTTCTGACACAAAAAGCTGCCCTTGCCTGGAGGGTCATTGCAATCCCCATGATGCGGACCCTCGCCGAGGCCCCACCCATGGGGACTCTGCCTCAGTCCCACCGGCCTCCTCCCAGGGGCAGCGCAGAAAGGCCAAAGCCTCCGGGAGCAGACAAAGGCAGGACTGCGCTCTCAGAGGAGAGGAGGGTGCAGGGAGGGTGGCAGCAGCGCTGGATGCGTGGGGTGGGGGGAAAGAGCAAAAGCAGAGCCCAGAGGCCAGCAGGGAGGGAACAGGCATGTGTCCATGCCTGAGCCCCAGAGGTCCTGGATTCCCTATCCCAGGGGACCCCTGCCTAGGACGGCTGCAGGGAGCCGCCCTTGCTCGGCCCCACAGGGCGAAGCCGGAGAGGAAAGGCCAGGCTGTAGGAGAGATGGAGGAGGGTGGATAAAAGGAAGGCAGGGAGCAGGGCAGGGAGCAGGGAGGAGGGCAGGGAGCAGGGCAGGGAGGGGGAGAAATGCAGCTCTTTGCCCTTGCCAGGCCTTGCTCTGGGCCTTCAGAGCAGGAGTGCAGGGTGAGGGGAAGCTTGGGGTGCCCACCTCTCCAGGGCTTCATGCCCACCCGCAGAACCGGGGGTCAGCCCCTCACTCCATCTGCCCGGGCCTTGCGTCCCGCCAAACAGTCACCCTGGGAACGCTGCGCAAGGCCAAGTCTTTTCACTGGAAGTTTCCAAGGACTCAGACCCAGGCCTGGACCCGGGCCTGGCTGCAAGCAGGGGGTGAGGCCCGGGCACACAGGCTGAGGGTGCAGGGTGCCTCGCCTGGACAAGCCAGGGCACTTCCTGGGGCCCATGTCCTGGGGTGGGTTTCTGGAATTCGCTGGAATTTTCAAGAGTCAGAGCTCCGCAGTGCCCAGTCTTTGTTGGCGAAATGAAATGCGTGAATCTAAATGTTATTCTTCTCCCACACGCATGATTTTAATAGACCCGTCAGTCACACTCCCCGACACAGCTGCAGATGAGGCGCCTGCACCCGTAACTCCTTCAAAAAATTAATTCGTTTCATCTAGCTACTGGTGGGTTCTTGGAGGGAGGCGTCAAAGTCTTAACAACAACAATAACAAAGGGGCTGGTGAGGTGAAAAACAAAACTAGGATGAAAGAAAAGAAAGAACAGAAGGAACAAAAACAGAATGAAAGAGAAAGGACACTCAGGCCCGCTTCCTGCCCCTTGGAGTGGGCCCTGTGTGGTGTCCACAGGAAGTTCGGGCAACTTCGTCCCAGGGCCCAGGAGGAGCCTGCTGCACCCTCCAACAAAACTGCACCGAGAGAAGAAACGAAGAAACGGCAGCTGAGGGCTGGCAGGGAATGAAGTCATCACATCATAATTATCATCATACAGTATTTCATTTACCCGTGAAAGCCAGAGTGTTACCTGGGCAGCAAGGGAAGCTCACTGAGTGGGCCACTGGGGCCTAGTGGGAAATTCCCTCCACTAATTTAAACTGGAGAGAGCTCCGCAGGAGAGATAGGATCTCAATCCTGGGGTGAATCCTGCTAATCCCCCCTCCTGTTGTTTTTAAATTAAGTCATTAAAGAATTTATATTGGCCCTTCTCCCTGTAGCTCTAATCAATAAAAACAACAGAACAAAAAAAGAAATAAGGTGTCTTGGAGCACCTGGCATTGAATATTCCAACTGACTGGGAGACACAAATAGAAAAATACCAAGCTCTCAGTCTATCCTCCAGGAATACATGGGGCCACGTTGTCTGGTGGTCCCAGGACACTACACGACTTTTTATAGTTTGTGGTGTCCAAAGTGGGGCCCGCATTCCTGCATGTGCCGTGAAAAAGACCCAGGTGCCTGGTCCAGACTGCCCAGAGGCCTGACACACAGAGGTGGGCATGACCACCTGCCTGTCTCCCACCCAAGTAAGGATGAGTGATGTTGAGTACCGGAGTCAGCAAAGAACCTTTAGGTGTCTCTTACAGGATAAATGTGGCCTGGCCCTGAAAGCCCAGCTGAATGAACAGACTGAGCCATACAGAATTCCCAGAGCACCCCCCAGGGCCCCGGTGGCCTGGCGAGCTTTCCCAGACCTTCCCTGTGCCTCGCCTTCTGCCACCCACACCCACATGCACTTTTAGAAACAACTGTTTCACAAAGGAGTAAATCCCTAAAAGGAAAAAAAAGGAAGAAAGAAAAAAAGAGAGACTTTTATTATCTTGTTATAAAGCAGCGGACATCGTTTCTGAATTTTTTTTTTTGCAATCACTTTAACGAATGAGGGGTCTAAACAAAACCATCAAAATGACTCCAAAAATGACACACGTGAATTGTCAGATTAGCAATGATACTTAAAGCTATTCTCCAAGGCAGGCTGAACTTGGTTCTCACTAAATAGACGGGCGCAGGGCCACTTCTGAAAGGACAGCCCATACTCATTCCAACACAAGAAAAGAATGGGGGGGGGACCGACGCTGGTGAAATTAACATATTTCCCATCTGGATCTAAAGGCTTTTTTTTTTCAAAAAATATAATTTCATCTTAATGTTATCATTAATTTCAAAACGTATTTGCTACAGTGTAACTTTTAAATGCAATATTTAATGCTGTCAAATTACTTGAAGACAAAGTTTTACAGAAAACTTTAAATTCCAGGGAAAAAAACTGCAATGTACCAATAAACATCTAGAAAAAATATAATTAAAAAATTTAAAGCATCAAACAACCTCAAGATCTCGTCAGGAATAATAAACACGGCATTCTGCGTTCACTTCGCTAGCTTCGCGCACTTCTTTCGGCGGAGGAGGGGGGCGTCAGTCGGAGGTCCCGGGTGCGGGATTATTTCGCCCTTTCCCAGGGCGGAAGGGGCCGGAGAGGGCTGGGCTGCACGGCGGCTCAGCGGCTGCACGGACTGTGTTTCTAGGAACCGCCTTCAGATACGTTCCGCTCGCAATCCTAAACGCGAAACCAGGCACACCTTGGCCTCGCCGGCCAGGTCTCTGTCCCCAGTCCCGGCCTAGTCCGGGCCATCCCCTTCCCCCGGCCCGGCGGAGCGCGGAGGCTCGCAGCGAGGACACACACTAAGCGCCTGCCCCGTCATAGATACTTTTGCCATTATTTCTCCTTCCGTAAAAACACTTTACCTCTACAAAATAATCTATGCATTTTAACTGTCGTCCCTTCCCCGCGATAAAGGCTGTGAAAACCCGATCCTCTCTCCCTAGGAGTCCCTCGCTCTTGGTTCCTGCTGGCAATCTCTCGGTCAAAGGATTATTAGTTGTAATCTGAACTCATAAAACATGCATATAAAATTAGCACGTTTCAGTTTTATAGGGGAAAATGGGCTTTTTCTCTCTTACAATTGTTGACCCAAAACTCACTGCATTTTAAGGGGAGAATCTGCTCATTTTTTAGGAGAAAGGTTTGTAGGAAACTATATACATCATCTGACTCCTGCTCCCCGCACCGCAACGCCTAAAATAAAAATTTCACAACGCATTTACAAGAAATAATACAAAACCAAAAAAGGGAAATGCTTGATACAGAAAGTTTTACAAAACCCAGAACATAACTCCGCCGTCTGAAGGGGGTAGGGTGTCCTCTTCGTATAAATTAACAAACCAACCCAAAAGATCGGTAACGACTACCAAAAAACGTGTAAATGTTTGGATCTGCCTTACTATATTTGTAACAAGTAGGGACAGCTCGCGACGGCTGCTCGGCCTCGGCAGCCAAGCGTCAGGGAGCGGTTCGGGAGGAACGGCGGCGCGTGCTGGCCGGGATGCAAAGCTTGGCCTCGCCCCTCACTCGTTTTTGTCTTTTTGTCCCCTCAAGCAGAGAACAGCCTCCTGCCTCCTCCGTGGATGATAAATACTGTACAAAAAGTCTCGAGAAAACACCGAAGTTCAGTCTGAAACGCAGGACTCCTGCCAGCACCGCGTCGACCCCAGGACCTCCCGGAACGGCGGGCGAGGGACCGGCGCCACCGGGCGTGCGCTCACTGTCTCCATTGTCTGCGCGTTCGCGGGCGTGGAAACGAGCGTCCGTAGGCAAGCGGGGCCGCCCGGCAGGCCGCGCGCTGGCGTCGCCGCAGTGTCCCCGCGCCCCGGCAGCGCTAGATGTGCGTCAGGGGCACCGTGCCGTTGACGCCCGCGCCCGCGCCCTGGTAGTGCTGCGGCAGCGAGTGCAGGCGGCTCTGCGCCGCGGCGGCCGCCGGGTCGCCACCCTCGCCGGCGGGCAAGTACATGCTGATCATCTCGCGCAGGTCCCCGGGGCACGGCGCGCGCGAGTGCGCCGAGGCCGGCGGGCTGCCGCTGGGCTCCGACTTGACCAAGGAGCCGAGCGCGCCCAGCGCCCCCGACGACGCGGCCGCCGCCGCCGCCGCCGCCGCCACGGCGGAGTTCTGGTGCGCGCCCCCCGCGGCGGCGGCGGCGGCGGCGTACGGGAGCCCGGCGTAGCCCGAGGGCGACGCGCCCATGTAGCCCTGCGAGTTGGAGATGGGGCTGTACTGCAGCGCGCCCATGTCGTAGCGGTGCATGGGCTGCGGGTTGTGCGGGTGCGCGTGCGGGTGGTGCGGGTGCGGGTGCGCGGGGTGCGCGTGCGGGTGCGCGCCGCCCGCGCCCGGGTGCTGCCCGTAGGCCAGCTGCGCCTCCTGCATCATGGCCGCGGCCGCGGCCGCCGCCACCGAGCCGGGGTAGGCGCCGTTGGCCCAGCCGTTGACGTGCGCGTAGCCGCCGCCCGCCGCGCCGCCCGGGCTCTCCAGGCGCTGGCCCACGGCCGCCGCGCCCACGCCCACGCCCACGCCCATGGCCACGGCCGCGCCACCGCCGCCCGCGCCGGCCGCCAGCAGCCCGCCCGCCAGCGAGTACTTGTCCTTCTTGAGCAGCGTCTTGGTCTTGCGGCGCGGCCGGTACTTGTAGTCCGGGTGCTCCTTCATGTGCAGCGCGCGCAGCCGCTTGGCCTCGTCGATGAACGGCCGCTTCTCGGCCTCGGACATGACTTTCCACTCGGCGCCCAGGCGCTTGCTGATCTCCGAGTTGTGCATCTTGGGGTTCTCCTGGGCCATCTTGCGCCGCTGCCCGCGCGACCAAACCATGAAGGCGTTCATGGGCCGCTTGACGCGGTCTTGGTTGGCCTTGGCGCCCCCGCCGCCGCCCCCGCCGCCGCCGCCTGCCCCGGCCGGGCCCGAAAGGTTCGTGGGGGCCGGGGCGCCGCCGGGCGAGTGCAGGTCAGTCTCCATCATCATGCTGTACATCGGGGCGGCTCGCGCTTCACCGGCACCACGCGCGGAGGGCCTGGATCATAGACAGCCAACGGCCGGGGTGGAGAGCGCTGGGGGGTGCAGGGAGAAGAATGGGGTGGGGGTGGCAGCAACAACAGAAAGAGGCCAAAGCACACGCACTCAGCGCCGGTCCGGCTCGCGGGTGGAAAGTTTCTCCTTGTGCGCAAACCACTTGCCGAAGAGCCGGCCGGCCAGCGTCGCCCTCGCCGCCGCTGCCGCCGCCGCCTTCGCCGCCGCCGCCCGGTGAGCCTCGGCGGAGATGTGCAAACAGGTGCTGTCGTGGCCAAGTTGCAGCTCCACTTTCCCGGCCCGGAGCGCTACGCCGGGCCCGGCCCGGGGCTCTCTGCCTCCTCCTCGCCGCCGCCGCCGCCGCCGCCGCGCGCTGCCTTGGTCCCTGGCTCTCGGTGCTCCGCGGCCTCCAGCTCGGGGCCGCAACTTCTAGCGGTGCGGCGCGCCGCGTGCTCTGGGCATGTGCCGGTCCCGAGTGCCCGGGGGGAGCCGGGCGCCGAGGGGGGAGCGGAGGGGGCCCCGAAGGGGGTGACCGTGGGCCAGCCGGGGAGGGGGTTAGGGGCAGCGCAGGGCGTGCGGGCGCGCGGGGAGCACCGGAGAGCGGGGCCGCTGTGCCCGGGACGGGCTGCCCGCTGCCTGCCCAGGGCCGTGCGCTCGGAGCGGAGGCGCACGCGGGGCCGGCGGCGCGCGGGGCCCAGCAGCCATACGCCGGGCCCGGGCTGCCATTAAATGAGCGTACCGCGGCCAATGGGAGCCGGCGGCGGCGGTGATTTGCATGGCGCGCTGGCGAGTGACGTGGGGAGGGAGTAGATGCCCTGGGCGCGGGTGGCGGAGCGAGAAGGAGGAGGAGGAGGAGGAGAGGAAGGAGGGGTGGGGAGCGAGGGCAGGAAGGAGGGGGAAAGAAGCCCGGGAGGGGGAGTCACAGCCGCCCGGCTTCCTGAGCGCGCGCGCGGTAGCGGCGGCGAACCGGGAGCTCGCCCCCCTCCCCCCGCCTCTGCCCTCCCGCGGGCTCCGAATGATTAACGATTGGGTTTAAAAGGAAGACGAAGAAAGGATCCCGGGAGGGGGTGCGGGAGGAATATCCTGGGCCATGTTTCAGTGCGCATTGGAGACCCAGCTCCTCCTCGTTGTCCCGCCAGCCAACTCCACGCTAGCAGGGACGGGGAAAGTTGGAGACAAGGCGGCATCTCAGCTCCGAGCAGGTGCAGAGAGGAGCTGAGCGGGAGGCTGTCCGAAAGCTCCCCCCACCCCGCCCGTTCTGCGCATTCGAACAGCGGACCCCTCCTCCCCTCTACCGCGAGCGCTCAATGCAGCCTCCCCGCGGCGCGTTTGGAGTTCTCCAGCGCCGCTCTCCCGGAGCAGGCCTTGGCAGTCCAGGCCCCATAATCCCGGCGGCGGCGGAGGAGGGTGTGTGGCACTTGGCTACCTTTAGGGTCGGCCCTGAACTCTTCTTCGGCCGGGTGGGGGGTGTCTTTTAATGAGCCTGGGCATTATAGTCAGGGATGTTTCCAAATTTAGTGTCCTCTTCTTGAATTTCTGGGAAGGTCGTAAAGCAAGATTATCTGGAATTTAGCTACTCCAAAGGTTGAAAAAGTTTGTTGGAACCGAAAAAGAATGATCAAGTCCAAGTTTTTCTGGAACGAATCTTCCACAAGCTGCTCGAAAACGACGACTTCTTGAATTGTGCCAAGCCCACGCAAAACGTAATGGAAAACAGGGGGTCATGACCAGGAGACAGATGCGATTTTCCTACAAAGCCACCTTCGGTTATAATTCTTACATTTCTAAGTGTCCGCGATGGAGAGATGTGCAAGAAATTTCCAGACCCAGCCTCACAAGCTGTTGGGCTCAGGCCGAGTTTTCCTTCAGAGTGGTCAAGTGGCCCAAAGTCTGCATTCAGAAAACCCGTAGAGGCTAATTGTCTCCCCCGCCCCTCGGGGAACTGCCGGGGCACTTCTGCCTGCATGGGGATGAGGGGATTTAGGCAGATGGATGGTAGGTAAAGTAGACCTTTGCCAGCACCTCCAGACCGACCCTCTTGTAACAGAAATGCTCCTGTGATGAGGTTGCTACGGAGAACAGTAGTAATAAAGGTGATCGAGTCTGTTGCGCAGTGAACATGTGACACTTCTCTCTTTTTCTATTTAAAAAAATCCAAAGTTGTGAATTTCCTGACCCTGTTGTTTTTCCAAGGTACAGGAATAAGGCTTTCTTCCCTCTCAAGTACTGTGATTATTACTGTAGGTTTCTTTTTATTGGGCGGTTGCTACAATATGTGGTGCACAGCAAATTGATCTCTCTGCAGATTAAACTGCTTTCATCTCAGGTTATTCAGCATTTAATAGTAAATTCATCCAATAATATGTAATTATATCAGAAAGGGAACGTGATATTTATTTTTCCCTAAATATCTAGGCTATAAACTCTGTTTTCAACTACCTTCTTATTCCGGCAATCAGGTTTGTTAAATCTTATTTGTTTCATGCACTACCTACGAATATCAGTTACATTGTGAACGAACAAAAAAGGAACAGGAATATTGTTTAAGAGTGCCATGGACCCATTTTTCCTTGGATGATTTAGGAGGTGATGGGGTGCAGCGAGAGATCCAGTGTGTTAGGGAAGTCAGCAAGACTGAAATAAAGGAAATGGTTTACAAATTATAAACTGTATTATCCACTTAGCAATTGAAAGATTTCTTTCCTCTGCTTTTCAATTTAGATTTTAAACTAAATAGCCGAAGACCCCCTGAAAATGCTTTGTATGAATCAGGCTGGCACATTATTTTCCATATCAATGGAGCGATTTATTTTATAAACACCCTGCACTGCAGTGTGCTTCGCAGGCATGCTTTATGCTTTGGGAACTTGGATAGCCGACTTTGAAATGGTCTCATTTCTTTCCACCACAGCCCTGAGAAGTTGTTTCCAAATATGACGCTACCCTTGTTTTCCAGAGCATCTAAATAGGAGGTAAATGGCTGTGCGTCGCATGTGATCCTACCAGTTGCTTATCACTTAGGGTGCGCTCCACAGGCCCTGCACAGTGGTGAGAGATACCCCCGGGCTGCGTGAGTGCACACCCTGTGGGTGCCCACCTGCGTGAGTCAGAAACCAGGCTGCTGCAGGTGGAACTTGTTGCCAAGTGATAGATGATTGGCAGCAGCAGCCGGAGCCAACCAGGCAGTGGCGAGGTGCTGTGTGCCAGACCTCCCAGTGCCTTCTATCCTGGCACAAGGACTGAGGAGCAGCATACTAACTCCTGCCAGTGATGGCTTCTGGGAGCCTCAATTTCTTGCTCCTCCTCCCCACCCCCCTGCAAGGGACTCTTCAAAAAAAAAAAAAGAGAGAGAGAGAGAAGAGTCTAAAGCCAGTTTGATAAGCACTCTGTGTGCCTCTCACCCCCCACCAAGCTGGCAAGGACCTCCTTCCAGCCCAGTACCTCCCCAAAGCCGGATTCTTGACTGTTTGGAGACTGATTATACTATTTCCAAGTAATGTCAGAGACGTCCAGGACCGAGGCAAACAGTTAGCTTCGCTGTGGGGTTACCAAATCTTATCCCTTGGCAACTCAGAAATTTCATGGTGCCTGTGCAAGCAGAGGTCAAAGAGAAGATCGATTTAGAAATATGGATAAAGATGCTTTCTATCTTTGAATTTAACCTGTGGTCATAATCCTTAAAGAAAATTCAACCTGATCCACCATAGGAAGAAGTTATGTGTACATACGTGCATATGTTTGTGGCGATGCTCGCACATGCATGTATGTACAGCATGTGTGTACAGTGATGTATTTAAGTGTTACACAAGAGGTCCTGACTTTCAGATAAACTGAGTCCTGGACTACTTCCCTTCGCCCCTGGCTGGGCTCATGAAAAGTCTGGGCCGCAGAGTGCGTCTCTGTGGACAGAATATCTAGCCCTTCGCTGCCTTTACAGGAAAGCGAGCATTCAGGCATCTAGAGATGGATTTTCTGTGCGCCGCGTCCTCTCTTGTTCCAAGCAAGGACCATGGTGGACAGGATGAGGGTCCAGGGGACAATGAAAGAAGACTCAAAACTCTTCCTTGTGTGTGGCCTGCGAGGACAGCCTGTCCCGACATCTCCAGGGGTCGCGTTCAGACCGTTCTAGCTGGGCAGTCGCTGGAGCCGCCTTCCCGTACCTCCAGGGGCGCGGCCTTCAGGGCCTGGCATCGTCCGGAGAGCGCCATTCCAGGAAGGCACCTCCCGAGGGGCTCCCATACCAGGCGGGACTTTTACAGAAAAATCAGCGATCTTTCAGGAGGAGGCAGCGGCAAAGAAAGCTCAAGAGAGAGAAAGCAAGCACAGTTTAAGTTGGCAGAGGCCTTTGAGGTCATCTCGGGCAAGGGGAGGCGCAGTCGGAGGGAAGGCGCGCATCCCGGGAGCGCCGCGGGGGCGGTGGGGCTGCAGGCGGAGGGCGGGCGCCGAGCGCGGCTCCTCCAGCTACCACGGAGCCGCGGAGGGTGCTTCCCAGCCGGCCAGCGCCGCGTCTGCACCGGCCCGGCTGCGGCGCGGGCCGCGATCGCCGTCTGCTGGCCGCCGCCGCCCTCGCGGAGCCACCGCGGCCCGGCGCGGTCCCTGTGCCGCCGGCGCCCAGGTCCAGCTCCTGCGGCCGCGCGCGGTCGGGGCCTGCGTCCCGGGCGGTGCGGCTCGGTCCGCGGAGGGCGGGGGCGTCTTCGTTCCCGTGTCCCGGGGCGCTTTCGCCCATCCTCCGCGCTCCAGTCCTGGGCTAGCTTTGCTCCGTTCTGCACCCCCAAAAGCAAAGGAGCCAAAGTAGCAGAGAGTTTTGGGTTTTTTCTTTTTTCTTTTCCCTTGTCGGTTTGTTTTCATTTAAAGGTAAAGAAAGAAAACCAGTCAAGGTGAAGGGGGACGTGTAGGAGAAGACAGGTGCCATCAGGGGCGGCCGCGGAGCCGTCTTTCCAGCCGCGCTCTGCGTAAAAGCCGCGCCAAGCGCCAAGCGCCAGCGCCGCGCGGGGTTCGCGGGGTGGCTGCGGCAGCGCCTGCAGGAACGGGGAACGGGGACAGGAGTCTTTCGCCTCCAACGGCGAGGCGTCCTTCGCAGCCCTCGGCGGGTGGGCCCGGGGCTCGGGCGGGCGCGGGCAGCGCGTGCGCCTCCCGGCCCGGCTGCAAGTGCGCGGAGAATCTCTGGGAGCTTCGAGTAGGGGCTCACCCTGTGAGCAGTACTCACACATATAATTCAAATTTCACAGCTGACCTGCTCTGAAAACCTCAATCAGCTTCTAATTGAAGGGAAAACAAAATATTGCTTCCCTACAGCAGAGCTAACGATTTAATCATTATATCAGACATTATAGCTTTTAATTAGGCTAATGCTGATACTGTATGGAAAGAGATAATTCAACACAGTTCTTGATGAATTCTGTAATTGGGTTAACGGCGGAGCAGTCGGGGGAGAGATGTCAATATTCAAGCTGCGTCTGTAGCCACCAGGTTTATGAATGAAAGAGGAGACAAGGGGAGGAAAGGCTGGAACCCGAGGCGGCCTCGCTCTCCCCAGGGCTGCGGGCGCCCGGAGGGAGGCGGCGACCACGGGTGCCAGGCCGCCTGGGTCTCGCCGAGCGCCGGGCTCCTCCTGCCTCGGCCTGCCCACCCCTTCTCTCGTGGGAAACCTGCGGAGAAAAATCTCATCAGATACTCTTGCCTCAGACAGCTCCGTCCAGATCTCTCTGTACTGGCACCACCCAAGCCACACCAATCCGGGCGGAGCGCCGGGCCTCACACAGCTGCAGGGCGCACTTGCAATGGTTGCCTCTGAGGACGCCCGCGCTGTCTGGGCTCCTGGCTCTCGCCCTTGGCATTGGGTGGGCAGCACCGAGCCCTGGCTGGGAGTGGCCCTCCTCCTCCCTCGGCTGCCGGCGCGGTGGTTGCACCGGGCACCAATCGTTCAAGGGCATCGCAGGCTACCCGCACCCTTGTTCCAGAGGGGATGAGAAAGGGCAGCTCGAGTGGGGGCCGTGCGTTCGGCTGGTGCCCAACCACCTGGCCGCCTCGGCTGTGGCTGAGCCGCCTCTTGGCCCAGGGCTGCAGACATGATTAACAGTTAGACCTAAGGGTCTTGCAAAAGAACCGGGATGGAGAAGTCCTTCAGGCCACCTGCGGGACTAGAACTGCCCTGGAGGCGTGCGTGATCCTCCTCTCGCTGCCCCATTGCCTTCCAGCAGGTCTGGACGGTAGAGGTTTCTGGGTCACACTGGAGCATCGCCCTGGTCTGCTGGGGCTGCAGGGCAGGAGAGCTCCCTCTGCCCCCTCTGCCTCCTGGATTTAGGATCCACGGAACTTGTGCTAAATTCGGTGGATCAGGATCCAACCCTACCAGAGGAGCTTTGGATTTTGAGGAGAAAATGCTGACGCCTCTAAAATTTAGCTGGGTTCTTCAGAACAGGCAGACACCTGAGCCGAACTTCAGTGGTTTTAACCCAGAAGATTCCAGCCTGTAATTTTATGTACTTTTTACACTTCTGCTACCCTTAAAATTTTCCCTTAGTCTTTAAGTACATCAGTACAATATTCTCCTTCAAGATAAACATACTGTATTGTGATTCATCCCTGTCTTATTTTGTCAGTAATTACTGAGAAATTAAATGGGTCACTGCTAAAGTTTCATTTACAAAAACCCCCATAATTAACAGTTTGAATATACCTTTTTACATTGTGCAGAAGTTGTGATTTTCTGATGTATGTTGTTTCTTTCCAATCAAGAAGGCTGGTGTTCGATGTGGTCCTAGGAACACAAAGCCATCCTGAGCAAGGGGAGGGGCGTGGTGTGTCTCTCTGAAACACCGAAGGAGTGAGCCCAGGGTCCGACTTTCCTGAGCAGGGACTGGAGTTAAAATGTACAGAATGTAAACATTCCAGAACAGAGGGTGTCTGATGAAGGGAACTTCTAAAACCAGACTCCTTGGGAGTGCAGCAGCCAAGGGCCTGGAGGGCAGAGGGGCAGGTGGGGTTGGACTCCTGGGGTGTGCAGTTCTTCTAGAGAGGGAAGCAATATGTCCAGCCCCCCAGCCACCCACGGGAGCCCCAACCACAGGGAACCAGGGCTGCACCTGAGGACCAGTCGACGAGAGCCAACACAGTCTCTCTCCTCTCCTCTCTCATTAGCCCCAAATAGAAAAGGCATCACTCACAAAAGGACACAAGTCATAAGGAATTTCTATATGAAAAGAAGTAAAGTGAAATCAGAGGTGTTTTTTCTTACAGGCCATCCCTGTTATTGCAAATTAGATTAGCTACACAGGCTTCAATATAAACATGACATGCAGTTCACAGAGTGAAAGCCCATCCCCTCCAATCTCGCCTTTCATCAGAGCCGCGCACGTAAACCCCATCTTGTCCTTTAATACACTGTTCAATGAGATTAAAACATCACTTTGACACAATTTCAAACCTCTACAGTCATGTGGGCTGCTTACTTCAGAGGGCTGCAGACAGGAAAGCAGGCCACTGAGCTCCACAGGCTGCAGGGTGGGTCAGCCGGGGGCCCCCTTGGCCCAAGAGAATGCCACTCATCCACCCGCAGGGACAGGACCCCGCTGCCCTGTGACAGGAAATCACATTTCCCTCTGGTTGGGTGGAGGCCTGGAGAGGGGCAGAGAAGGCCCGCATGCCTTAGGGGAGGTTTGGCAGCTGGGAAAAGAGTGATATCTATTTGGCCTTTGAACTCAGGGCTGGTGAGGTGGTGAGGTGGCGAGGTCTCAGGGTGGGCGGTGAAAGAGATGGTTTCCTACAAGATTGGCTAAAGAGGGATTTGCACCTATTGCCATGGAAATGCCTGGTCTCTGTCGGGGCGCTGCCCTCCCTTCAGGGACCCATGCCTCCTCCACCTGCAGGATGGTTCAGGGGAGTGGCAGGGGCCCGGACAGACAAAGGAGCCCAGCAAGTGGTAGTGGAGGGGGTCTTTGGGCTAGGACGTCAGTAAATTTCCTTTATATGTTAGCTGTGTGAAGCTTGCACAGAACCAGGGCCTCCTTGCCGGGGTAGGGGCTGGCTGCAGTGTGCCTGTGCCCTCCAGGGTGGAAGTACCCTCTGCCAGGACGAAAGTAGGCTTGCCACCTGGCCCCTCCTCCTCAGCCCAGTGCAGACCTAGGGCAGATGTCTGGGCCTCTTCGTGGGGAGGGAGGTGCCGGGCCCCTGGGAGAATCCCTCCTTCCCTTGTCCACTCAGGCAGTCGGTGCCATCACTGTTCCGGGACACCTCTTCTCCACCGCTCCCCCCCCCCAGGACTCTCTGTTGATCTTGTCAGGAATGGTGGGTCCTCTGTTCGTCCTCTACCAGGGCAGATCTACCAGGCCTGCGTTGCTGACCCTGGGGAGAAGCTGCCTTGGGAGGAAACCAGGTAGTAGCAGCGGAGGTGCATGGGGATTCTCTCCTACAGTGTCTGGCTTGAACCATATCCACACCCACAGCCAGCTTCTCCAGGACTCTGGATTTCACTTGGTGCTTCCCCAGCTGCTGGCCACATCTGCCCCACCAGGCAGAGGAGGACACCTGGGGTGTGGAGACAGACCTGGGGGAACAGGGCAGGACTCTGCAAACCCCAACAGGAGGGAAAGACCTTGGTTTCTGGCACCTGGGTCTCCCCGATGCCCACTGCCTGAAGTCATGAGGGCCGGGACGGCTTCTGGGTCCTTTGTGCCAACCCGGATGCCACCAGGCGGCTCCCCTCCAGCCTCACCTTTCACAAAGGACCTTCCCGCACACTACTCCTGGGCACTGCAGGAAATCGATGCCACAAAGCGGACTTTCAAGGGGCTAATTGCCCGCAGGTCGCTACTGCATTCAAACACCTGTTCCCCACCAAGGGGAGGTGGTCTACAGGTCCCTGCCCAGGTCCACGCCGCCGGCCTGTCCTGCCTTGCCCATCTACTCTAGGCCTCGCCGAAAATCCATGTCACCTCGGAAACTTCCTGACCTTTCTTCTCCACTGGCTGCTCCAGCCCGGCGCGGGGAGAGGGGCAGAGGCTGGCGGCCTGCGGGCGGGCGGGCGCGGGTGGGGGACTCCGCCCGGCGTGTGCTCAGAGGACCGGGCGCCTCGCGGTGCCACAGGCAGCGGCGGGGAGATTTCGCCGGAGGAGGGCGGACGCGGCCGGGGGCGGGCACCCCGCGGGAGTCACTCCCACCAGCTCGGGCTGGCTCGGCAGGTGGGGCTGGGGCGCTGGGACCCGGATCAGGGTGCCCACTCCTCCCGGCGGGGTGGAGGCCGCGGCCGCGCTAAAGCGGTTTCTGGCGCGGGCACCTGGTCCGAAGACGCTCGCGGCTCCTCAACGCCTCGCGGCTCATGGATTATTTTTTTTCTGGTAGCAGAATTAATACATTCAAGTCTGTCGGTCAGTCAAAATTAAATTGATTCTTTGCCCAAAACACCTCTCGCCGAATGGCACATGCTTCACATGTTAATTTTTAAAACGTAATTTCGGTTCGTGAACTTAGTTCTTGGCACGGCCGGGCCTGGCCCGGTCGCGGAGCTGTGCGGGCCGCCGGGGAAAGGGAGCTGCGTCTCTCCCCAAAGCCACCGGCTCGACGTCCTTCCCTCTTCCCCAAAAAAGGCGACCGGAGAGAAACAGCCCGGGCCGGCTGGGCGGCGGCCAGTCCAAAAAGCCGGGCAGGTGCGGAGGCAGGAACACAGAGAGGAAAACGCCAGCTGTCCCCGCGAGTCGCCGCGGCGCTCGCCGCGCTGCCCACCTGTTCTCCACCCGGGGACGCCCCGCGCGCCCGGAACCTCGCGTGGCGACACGCGCCCCTTCCCCGGCCGCCCCGCCGCGTCCCAGCCTCGGGCGGGCGGCCCGCGAGTTCGAGACCCACTTACGGTTTCATTCTCCCGGCTCCGGTCCGAGCGCATCGCACCACACGGCCGCCCGCGGACCCCGGCCCGGCTCCCGGCGGCGCCCGCGCCACGAGCACGCACACTCACACACGCGCGCTCACACGCGCGCTCACACGCGCCCGCCCGCTCTCCTCGCCCGCCCGGCGCACGCACTCCAGACACACACGCTGCGGGCGAGAGAGACAAGAAAATGAAATTTATTATTGATAGAAAAGACTTTAAAGACAATTTCAAGTTATTGTTTCTCTCAGGAAAAAGGGGGCCCTCCGCACAATGAAACGCCTTTTGTGCGGCGCGGAACAATGCCAAACAAGTATTCTGATACACAGCCACTTTTTGTTCCTCGTCCACAGTGAATAGAGGGAGCGGTTGGTTCGCGAGCAGCTGGGACGCCGCGCGGGGAGGAGGAGCCCGAGCCGCCCGCGCGCCCCTCCCTGCGGGCGGTCACCCCGTGCGCCCCGACTTCCCGCCCTCCATCCCGGCTCGCCCGCGCGGGGACCGGGCTGCGGCTTTGTTGTCTCGCCGAAGGGAGCCCTCGGCCGTGGGCGCCGCGCCAGGCCTCCCCTGGGAGCAGCGCAGGCTGCCTCTTCCTGGTTCCTCCGCCACAGCCTCCTGCGCCGGTCCCGCCCCTCCCCGAGTGCCCCCGGCTGGAGGCGGCCGCCGCGGGAGGAGCGTGGCGGACGCGGCTCTGCAGGTAAAAAGTCGCCGGGCGGCCGCCTTTCCGCCTGCGCGGCGAGGGGGCGCCGGGCGGGGCTCGGGGCAGCGGTTCGGCCGCGGTCACTCCGTCTGCGGGACACCCCCCCCCAGGACCCGGCTGCCCGCCCGCCCGCCCGCCCCTCGGCGCCAAGGGGCGCGCTCCTCAGCGGGCGGAGGGGAAGCCACTCGGAGAGGGCTCGGGCTGCAGCGCGGTCCTTGCTGCCGTCCCTGTCCGTCTGTCTGTCTGCTCCCCACCCCCAGCTGTGTGCCGGTGTCGGCAGCACCCCTATCCTAAGACCATCGCCCTCTGAGACTCCTCGGAAATGTTGAGAAAGCAAAGTACTGTGTTTGCTTTTTGGAAGAAGACGACCCCGCATTTTGCTCAAAGAAATTACAGTATGACCCCTCCCACCCCGAAGAAAGATATTTACTAACATTTAAAAAGCAATAAAAAGAACACAGGCACAGCCCGCGAGAGGGTCAACCTCTGCCCGCCCTCCGATCGGTAGGGCGCGGCTCTCCCTAGGAGGAACGCACGGTAATTTTAATTCTTTTTCCAGAGCCGGCAGCTGCGGTTTCCAGGACATCCCTCTCTGGCTGTAATTTCCAGGACAAAAAGCCCACATGACTTTTCCTCAATGGACCTTAATCTACAGAAGCATCGTGTCATTTGCAAACTATTTCCTAATTGCGGGCCACAGAGCTCAGATGTGGCCAGGACACTCGCTGTCCCCAGAGGCACCTGGGTCTCACTGTCGGGGGCAAGTAAAGCAGGTACGTGCTTTTCCTTGGGTTGATTTTATTTTCATCTACTTTCGAGAAGCGATTCTCTTGGCATTTAAGGTGATGTGGTTCAGGCATCCTATCTGTCCCCGATGACAGAGTCTGGTCCTTGACGTTTAAAACTCAGGTTTGTACAGGAATTTGGAGGTGGCAACAGAGACACGCTGGGATTGGACCCGTTCCAGAGGCACCCTGAAAGCTTTCCCCTTTTGTATGGAAAATGGAAACATTTTGGAGCTGGATTTAAAACTTTGACTTATATTTTACATTCTAAATCACTGAGAGATTGGATACAACGCTGCACAAAGCTTCACAACCTGCAAATATTTGAATGGTTTTTGTAAGTGCAGCAGCTGCCAGTCAGCTGGCTTTGACAGGCTGCCACGGTTTTGTCACTTAATAGCGGGTGTTAGGCTAAGTGTGAAACACTCTGGCAAACAGATGTCAAACCCGTATCAGTGGGGCTCACGAAGTGGAGTTGTAACCCATGTCTACCCGGGTCCCGCTCAGGGAAGATGAACACCCCTAAAAGTCTGGCCCACACGGGTGCTGCAGAGGCAACCTTGGGCTTCTGTAAGGTGAGGATGTGCATCTCCCGCCCAGGCCTGGAGGAGCTGGGCAAGGCTACACCTGGGAACCCACCGCCCTCCACCCTGGCTCTCACTGCTTCCCTCTCGAACCTCAGCGACACAGGGGTGCAGACGCGGGTGCAACCCTGCCTCCTCCTGGCTCCGCGTCTTTCCCCACCTTGCCAAGCTTGGTGACAAATCACCTGAGATCCGGAGGTGTGCATGGCCCAGGTCACCTGGATGTCTGGGACCATCCCAGAGACAGCGAGGCCCAGCAGCTCTCCGGAGTCTGGAGGCCTTTGTAGTTCCCTCCTGGGGCGAGAATACTTGGGTGTCGCTGCTGGGTGAGGCACTCGTTTGGGAGGGGCTCAGGCGAGTGTCAGGAATGGATTACTGGCAGGAAGAATATGTGTGTTTATTTGCTAAGAGATTCAGTCATCCTTGAAATGTCTTTCTAAATTTTCATCTTGGAGATCCGAGTGGCCCACAGAAAGCCAGCGGTTACAAGCTTGCATCCCACTGGCTGTGTCCACGCCGCACAGATCAGTCACTGTTAGACTTTTATAACACGGATTGCGCTGGACCTGGTACTTAACCCACATTTCCCCTTCCTTTGTACTTCCATACTGCCTGCTCCTCATGTTTGGAATTTAAACTTGAAGCTGGAAGGTCAAAATAAAGAATTTCTGATGAGACTGTGAAACGTGAAGGGCAAACGTGTCCTTACGAAGATTTAAAATAACTTCCCAGGACTTTCCCTTGAGGAAAGCCAGTTCTCTGCATTGCACATTCCTTCCAATGGGTATTTTAAAGATGACTGTGAGTCTTTCAATTAGTATCTGCTTTATAGGAAACAGAGGTTAAAACTGCATGATTGTAATTCACTGTACTGTGCAGCCAGCCTGAGTTGTGTGTTCCACAGACGCAGACGTGACTAAGAAAGCCTTACCATGTCCATCATGGAAGGGGTGCAATCAAAGCGTCATTCAGTGCCCCCAGTACTCTGAAAACAGAGAATAGAGGCAGCTGGGGTGGAGGAAGGGGTGGGTTTGTCAAGATAACCATAGCTTCTTTGTGCCAATTGATCTTACTCATGTTTTAATGGGAAGGCAGATGTGCGGGTCTTTAGAGTGGTTTGTGCACACAGGTCCACAGGATCAATTCATTCTGAATGTGCTTTCACCTTCTGACTGAAGTCCACTCCTTTCCCACGTCAAGGGATCCAATCCCAGAGGCTCTTCTGAAGTGGAAATGTTTTCCAGGGAGGCAGGGGTTAAATGGGGACCGCTGCCACCTCCAGGGAGCTCCAGTGCTCAGCGCAGACAGTGCACAGGACAGGTAGACATGTTGGGTCACAAAGGACTCAAATTTTTGCAGGGAGGGGCGTGTGATGTTCGCTCAGTGTCACAGATGTGCAATGAGGATGTGGAGAAGGGCCTCGGGGTGCAGGTTAAGTTGAGGGCTGCAGGCTGAGCAAGGCCCTGGGGTCGCAGCTCACACATAGAGGAGCTCGAAGGCTGCAGTGATGCAGTGGAAGGAGGCCACCATTCAGACAGATGGCGTCAGAAGGGAGACGGCCGGCCTAGAAAGCAGTCCTTGACAGCAGTGCCTTAGAAACCATCCAGTGCTAACTACGGCCTGGCTCGTGCGGCACTGCTTACTGTGCAGAGCGTGGCCTCTCGGCCTGGGGACCCTCTCCCTCAGACGCTTCTCCAAATCTAAATTCTAGCCACCCACTCACTGTTAAAGGTGATGAGTTCCCTCGTGGTCACGTTCTCCTATGGAGTCACCCAAGAGCTTAGTGGAACCCACGGATGGACCGTAAAGTCATAACTGTGGCTGATTTGTTGGGTTCTGTCTTCATGTCTGAGTGGATTCAGCTTCCTCTCTCCCCTTTCTGCCCCGTTCTCTCCAATCACTGAGCCACGCAGGAAACCAGTGAGAACTGAATTGGAAGATTGCCAAGTAGGAATAAAATTGGTGTATCAGAAGAATCTCCAGTCTGAGCCTAACAGGGCCAAGAGTTCCTGGATTCCAGTTCTTGGATATGGAAACACAGCTTTAAGTACCTTACCAAAGAGGTAGAGGCTGGTAGTGGAGAAGACCTTGAATATTTGTCTCCCAGAGGAGGAGAAGTCTGCTGATATATGTGTATATATGCGTATATATGGATATAATATATATAACAATAGTATTTTATAATATCAAGTCATAACGATGCATTATATATAAATAAAAGGCCTTCTCAATTATTCATAATTAAAACAAATTTCATTTGAGAAGTTGAGACACTTAGGAAGGTTTACCACCTGTGCCTGGCTGCGGGCTGATGTCGTGAGAGGCTGGACCAGGCCACTGGCTTTTCCTCAGCAGTCTCCGGCTGGGCTGCAGCCCCTGGCACAGCGGTGGGCATACAGAGTTGAGTGGGGAGGGCTGACATGGGTGCTCCTGGGGGGGCTGGCCTGGTGCAGTGTCCACGCTCCGTGGCCCGGGGCGGTCACTCCACAGTCCGGTAATCCAGGAAGCGAGGATGGTGACACCTGCACCATTGGGTCACTGCGATTGCCGCGAGGGGTCACCCCGAGCTCAGACCTCCTCCCTGGTCTTCTCAGCAGACGCCACCTGACGCCCCACCCCGCATGGGCTCAGTGGGGAAAGCGGGGTCAAGCAGGGCACCCTGTGGTCTGGCCGGGTGGCCCCTCCAGATGTCGACTCCCTGACTTTGAGCGAGGCTTCCGTTTGCCGTCTCAGGGCTCTGTGTGTGCTGTTAGCATCCACGGCCGCTGTAGCAGTGGAGTGCTGTCCCACGCTGTCTGGTATTCACATTAGCTTTTCTCTGGAAACAGTGCTTGTATCTTAAACGTATTTCCTGCACTGGTAGAGGCTTATTCTTTGCCTCGAACTCATGCAAACTGGAATTCACATTCCTTATTTCATAAACAGTAGGAGTTGACTGTTGTACTCCTTATCGTCGGTAAGCCTTTTTGTGTTAGACCTTTATCTGTCCATCCATCTATCTATCCATCTGTCCACTCATCCAGCCATCTGTCTGTCCATCCCTCTTTCTCTCCCTCCATCCATAGATGTCCACTGAACTCCCAAAAGGGTCCAGGGATCCTTTACACCTTGGAGATGAAACAGTGAGTGGGAACCAGTGTCAGCATTTGTCCCCAATATGTGGCGAGATTTGTGGTTGGAATTTGATGAGGCCACTGGTCATTTTAGGGGACGGTTCCTCTTTGTCTTCCAGTGTTCCTGTTCATTTGGTATCTACCTCTTAATTTTTTTTGTTTGTTTTTGGTAATGCATTTTCTTCTTTTCTTTTAGGTCTACAATCATGCGGTGAAAGTGAAGATTCCTCTGTCGAAAAGTTACTTTTTTTTCTGGCTATGAGTTTACAAGATGCTAAAACCTCTAATAATTCAGCCTGAATTTCACTGAATTGTCACTCACTGAGCTCAGTGTGGGAGAATGTCTGGCTATGACACTGAGCAGGTGACTTCACCCTTCTTGGACCTCAGTTTTCCAAGCTCAAAAATAAAAAGAACTCAGGGGAGTCTGGATCCTTCTTCCGGGTGGAATGCTCTGATTCTAGATTGCATAGTGGAATCTTTTGTCACGGTTTAAACCTCCAGGCTTCTGTTTCTTGATCTGTGAAGTGGGAAAGGAAACGTAGTGGCCTCATGGGCACATGGGTGTTCAGAGAAGGACCCAAGGCTTCCACAGAGGTCAGGTGCTGACCCCTGCGGGAGGGTTGTACTTTCACCCATGTCCGGGGCGGAAGGAGGCAGAGGGACCAGGCGCCCTGCCGACCGGGCTTCCTGCTCTGCAAATTCTGCAGCTCTCGCTGAGCACTTGGTATTAGGAACCCAAAGAGTGATTTCATAAAGAAAAAAAGTGTAGTTTATACCAAAATGGAATAAACCCCCTTTTGAGTAACAACAATCTGCATAAATGCTTTAAGAAAGCCTATAATTATGATAAAAATGTTGCTCAAAGTTAAAATTATGAAGCAATCAAGATTTATAAACAGTCTCTCATCGACTTTTAATCATTCTTTCTTTTTTATATACAAACTGTACACAATATATGGTTGCATTACATCATACTATACATTTTATTTTCAGTAATTTAGATGAATAAAATATATGTGAGGTGACATTGAGAGACTAGGTTATCTAAGCACACGATGGTGGGCGTGTAGCTGCTCATAGCATGCGCGCACATACGCACGCACACACACACTGAGACGGTTTGTGTCATTTTGGTTTCTGACAGAGGAAAGATACATGCTTTTACTCTATCAGATTCTCTTTAAAATTTGAAATAGCATAACTCCTTTTGCAATAGTTTGAAAAAGTATGACACACGTGTGGATATTAATTGTCTTTTGCCAGAATAAAATATTTTAGTCACTGGATAATTGAGGCCCAAATTGACCAGAATGATCAATATTTGTCTCTGCTGGGAAAAAATTGCCTATTTTGAGTGGCTAAAAATAAGCAAATTTGTGACCACATAAATTTAGGGCTGACCTAAAACATAAATTTGTACATAGTAGGCTTGAAACTTTCCCTTCAAAAAGTTAAAAAGTTTAAGCTCAAATTGCAGAGTGAAACTTTGATGGCACTGGACATTTCTTTCTGCCATACTGGGATCGAACTAGGACCACATGTGTGCTGGGCAGGTGCTCACCCCTGAGCCACACCCGAGTTCAACAGACATTTCTTAATCAGCATGGAGAAGATTCGGGAAATATTTTCAGTAATAGTATAAAAGTAGTACTGTGCAACTAAACATTTTCTTGGGGCCCATCCTTATTTCCCTCGACAATTCCCTAGTATTAACATCACGTTGGTCTCAGTACCCTCTAGCGTATTAGTCCACCCCAACTTCTAGTTTCTCCACTCGCTTGGTCCCAGCCATGTAACACAAGAACTCCAGCTGTCCGTGATCCCCCGAGACCACCCCGGCCCCAGGCCCCTCCCTGCCCATCCAGGGCTCCTAGTGCAGCCTCTTCTCTTCAGGGCCTGCAGGCTTTCTGCTCCTGCCGCTGCCCCTCTGTGTTTGGTCTCCAGTCGCCTGTTTAGGAGGCTTCTGCCCAGACTGGGGTTCCCTGGTATAGTCTCCCTGCTCTCTGTGTTTACCGTACAGCATATGTCACAGTTTTAACTCTGGGTTTGTTTCTGGGGTTGGTTATTTGTTTAGGATCTGTTTTGTTCCATCGAGGTGAAGGGTGGTGGCCTGCTCCTCTCTGCATTCCTGGCGTCCAGCACATGGCGAGTGCTCGGGAAATGTTTATAGGGTAAGTCCGTGTGAGCAACGGCAGGTGGCTACCATGCTGGAGAACCCGGAGTGGCCTCCGGTTTTCAACTGTGGGAACAGCTGACAAATTATACCAGGGGACTGCTCAAGCCACGGACAGCACAAACGTTACAGTGAGCCCTGCGGCACGGATCTGGCCTGGGGACAACTCCTGGCCGTGGTGCTCACGGGCTGGAGCCCAGTTAGCAAAACGGAGAGTGCTGGATTCCTGAGGCAGCTGAGAGTGTGGGGTGAAACAGAGGGCAGGGGAAGGCCCTTTATTTTTTTTTTGTTATTTTTTAAAATTTTTTATTTTTTAACCAAGAACACGTATTGGTACAATGTACATGTGATGGTTACATTCATCACATTTATTTTGTACCTGTACATGGTGTATCTTGGTTCTCCACCCTCTTCCCTGCCCCTCCCCTCTGTTCCCTTCCCTATTTACAGCAGGTACATTCACATTTCTCCATGAATTCCCTTTCTTTTTTCTATCCCTCTTTTCCTTTCCTGCTTCTCCCCCACTCTCCTTCCAATGCTCCTCTCCTTGGAATATTATCTTCCTTTTAGATTATATCTATTACACCTCTGCGTCCTTTTTTACATTCATGGTTTCTCATATCAGAGAAACAATTCGATGTGTACTCATAAGTGTCCGATTTATTTCACGTAATAGTATGCTCTCAAGGAACATCCATTTACATACAAATGACTCTAGTTTATCCTTTTTTATGGCAGTGTAGTACTCCATTGTGTAGAAAAACCACATTTTCTTTAGCCATTCATTGGTTGTTGGGCATTTAGGCTGTTTCCAAGACTTAGCTCTTACAAATTGTGTTGCTATAAACATGGTTGTGCATACATCCCTGTGGTGTGAGGATTCCAGTTCTTCTGGGAAGATCCCCAGTAGGGGGATAACTGGATCAAATGGAACCTCTAGTTCTAGTTATTTGAGGAATCTCCATATTGATTTCCATAGTGGCTGCACCAGTCTACATTTCCACCAACAGTGGAGGAGGGTTCCTTTTTCCCCACAGCCCCACCAGCATTTGTTATTGGTTGATTTTTTTCATAAACGCAGTTCTTTCTGGAGTGAGGTGGAATCTTAATGTTGTTTTGATCTGCATCTCTCGAATGACTAGTGATGTTGAACACTTTTTCATATATTTATTTGCCTTTTTAATTTCTTCATCTGAGAAATGTTTATTCATTTCAGATGCCCATTTTTGGATTGGGTCTTTGAATTTGGGAGGTTTGATTTTTTTGAGTTCTTTGTATATTCTAGGTGTTAGACCTTTGTCTGATGGATAGCTACTAAAATTTTTTTCCCAGTCTGTGGGTTTTCACCCTGCTCTATTGGTCATTTCTTTTGCTGTGCAAAAGCTTTTTAATAGCATGTGGTCCCAAGCACTGATTCTTCGTGTTGTTCCCTGTGCTGTTTGGGTTATGTTCATAAATTTTTTCCCTACCCCTATGTCTTCAAGGGTTTTTCCTATTTTATTCTCCAGTAGATTTAGTGTTTCTGTTTTAATGTTTAGATCTTTGATCCACTTTGACTTTAGTTTGGTACATGGTGAGAGACTTGGATCTAGTTTTAGTTTTTGGCATGTGGCAAGTCAATTTGTCCAGCACCATTTGTTAAATAGGCTGTCTTTCTTCCAGTGATGGTGTTTGGCTCCTTTGTCGAAGATGAGGTATTTGAGTGCGTTTGGGGTTGTTTCTGCATCCTCCAATCTGTTCCATTGATCCTCAGGTCTGTCTTTTTGCCAGTACCATGCTGTTTCTATCACTGTAGCTTTGTAGTATAGTTTTAGGTTGGGAACTGTGATGCCCCCTGGGGGAAGGCCCTTTAACCAGAGGCTCCCGGCAGAGTCTGGCTGAGAAATGGGCTGTCCATGCCTGACGCAGGATGAGCTGAGCTGACTGGAGAGCAGTGGCAGGGAGGGGCTGGAGCAGAGAGGCTGGCGGTAGAGCAAGGTTTCACATGCAGCGCTCGGCCTGTCAGTGTGCCGGGGGAGACAGCAGGTCAGTGCCCACGCCATCCAGATGAGGCAATGGGAAGACTGCTTGGGGATGGGATCGCATCATAGTGAACACCTGCTCTGTCCCTGCCCCCAAGACCTAACACCGACTCTGGCTCGACACACGGGGACGTGGAGGTGGATGCCCAGTCCGGCCAGGTTAGAGCGGCTTCATGGGTACGCTGGCCACGCTCGTGTTGGCCATTCTGTAACTGAGCTTTCTGCTCTCACAGAAGCCAGCATTGAACAGAGGAAGCTCACAGAACCCAGAGTCTGCCAATATCACAAAGTCCAGAGTCAACTTGAAATAGAGTCATAGACATATTGAGAAACAGGGAGACGAGACCCATCGTCCAGAGAAAGTGCTGCCCATGGAAACCCAGCAGGGAATGGCCCAGAAGTCTCACTGGACAAAAATTTTAAAGCATCTTTTATAACATGTTCAAAGAATTGAAGGAAAACATACTCTTAGTGAGCAGATTGGGAATCTGAGCAAAGAAATGGAAACTATGTGGAAATTATAGAAGTCATCACGTAGCTGCATGAGAAGCCACTGGAGAGGCTCAGCAGTAAGTGGCCAAGGCAGGAGTGAGTGACTCGAAGACATCAACAGAAATGTAATCTGAGGAGCAGGAAAACTGAAGACACATGAAGCACAGAGCTGATGGGACCTCGGGGTAATACTAGATGTCCAAATATACATGTAGTAGGCAGCCCAAAGGAGAACCAAGTGACAACCAAGTGATATTGGGGCATAAGTTTTTTGTTGTTGTTTTGTTTTTATATAAAATGATGGCAAGATACTTGCCTAATCTGATGAAAACCGACTCACAGATTAAAAAAATGTAATCAAAGTCTAAGCAAGAGCATATAAAATACAAAGACAGTAATACCTAGATATGTTGTAGTGAAATCTCAGCAAACAAAGATAAAGGGAAAACCTTGGAATGAGCCAGAGGGGGCGAAAAACACAGGTACAAAGGAATTAGTTGGACCCTCTTGAAATACAGAGGACCATAAAACAAGGATGGGCTCACCCCGAGGGGAAGGAAACAAAGTACCCTTCCGGCAGTCACAGCTGGCTGTCACAGCTGGCAGTCTTGTGCTACACCAGAAAGGCGGAGGCTGCTGATCGTCAGCCAAGGACCAGGGAGGATGTCAGAGTCCAAGGAAGACAGGAGGAGCAGCAGGCCTGGAGCAAGTCTGTGTGCTCTTTCTTCCCACAATTTACCTCAGAGATACCTACTTGTTTGAAAAGTAAACACCATGAGACTTAGTGTGACGGTGCCAACGGAAACCTGTGGAGGTCCTTGCCCTCACTACTTCTGACAAAGGGAGCATTGATTTACAAATAAAGCAAAAAGGGAAACAGAAAACAGGACCACACAATGCTGGGGATGAGGAAATCTCATGCTAAGTGAACACAACCCTGAATCTCCACACTTTCAAGATCTTTTGCCACCAGTGAGTTTTTTAACTCAGTCTTCCTAAATTTCTTGACTGCAAAATGCCTACCACCTTGCTAGTCAGAGACTAGTTAGGCTGAAGAATCACTGTGCTCCCCAGAAGCGCAAGGGGTGGCCTACTTAGGCTGTCTCTGGGCCTCTGTGTCTACCTGCCCCCAGTGAGTCCTCTGCAGTGTCAAGACCAGGAACTGGAGAGGTTGAGGGAGGAGCCCCATCCATTTTAACAACTAGAGATTCATTCGCAACACAAATCAAGCATTATCTTCTGTATTGCTGTCTAACAGAGTTTAATTTCTCTTCATAGGAACTCATGGGAAAGACATTAGAGCTGAAGTTACCAGATTTTGAATCTTCGCATATATGTGTCTCTTTTGAGAACAGAAGAGGCGAGGTCCAAACACCCCGCGGGAGACTTCAGTTTCTCCTTCTGCTCCTCCCTCGTCCCTCCTCCCCACCTCGCCGGATACTGAACGTGGTTTTCCATCATGGCAGCAGGTAATTTACTATTTTGGGTATGAGTCCTCCACTTTAAGTGAACTGCAGGCTGGAGTGGAAGGAAGCATGCTGTGTCATTGCATTTAGTACTTGGAAAAGGAGAATTACATTCATTAAAATTAATATCGTATTGTCTCAGGACTTTTTTCATTCAAAAGTATTTTATTTTTAAAAAAGTACGCATGTGTATGTAATATAGTGTGATATTTGATAATATGCACAATGTATAATGATCAAATCAGGATAATTAGCATTTCTGTTTCCCTAAACATTTATCATTTTTTCTTTTAGGAAACTTTGAACACTTCCCCTCATTCTGTATAAAATATGTGCTAAATTGCTGTGACCTGTGGCTACCTGGCTGTGCGATGGAACTCTGGGACTCACTCTTCCCGTTGACTGGGTCTCGGGACCTGCCGTTTGGCCTCCTTTATCCCCTCTGTTCCCCAACCCTCCCCTGGTTTTAGTGACCACGATGCTGCTCTCCACTTCCATGAAATGAAAATGGACACCTTCCACATGTGACTCAGGGCAAGCAGTATTTATCTTTCTGTGCCTGGCTCTTTTCACTTAACGTAACATCCTCTCACTCTGTCCGCACTCCTGTGAATGACAGGGTTTCATTCTTTCATAGCTGAAAAATATTCCATCATTATCCAGTTATCTGTTTGTTCAGATCATCTGCCTATTTTTAAATTGGATTAATAGCTTTTTGACATTGAGTTCTATGAGTTCCTTATATGCTGAGGCTATTAGCTCCTTGACAAATGTACAGATGCAAATATTTTCTCCACCCTGGAAGCTGTCTCTCTACCCTGTTGTTGTGTGGAAGTTTCTCGGTTTGTCATAGTTTGATGTAACCTCGTTTATCTATTACTGCTCTTGTTGCCCGTGTGTTCTGCTCATAGTTTCACAGCTTCAGGTCTTACATGCAGGGTTTGGACCTACTGTGCATAGGCATTTGTTTACAGTGGTTGAGAGGGCTCAAGTTTGAGTTCTGTGCAATGTGGGCATCCAGTTTTCCTAACTGTGTTTATTGAAGAGACTTCTTTTCCAATACAGGTTTTTTGGCAACTTTGTCAAAGACCAGTTGGCCGTGGGGTGCGGGTTTCCTCCTGGGCCCTCTGCTCTGTCGTACTTGTGTAGGCGCTGGTTTTTATGCTTTCACCAGGCTGTTCTGAGGTCAGGCATTTTGATGCCTCCAGCTCAGGATTGCTTTGGTTGTTTGGTGTGTTGCATAATTCCACATGGCTTTTAGAACTGCTATTCTATTTCCTTGGAGAATGTCATTAGTATTCTATAGGGCTTGCATTAAATCTGTAAATTATTTTCAGTAGTATGAACATTTTAACAATAATAATTCTTCCAATGCATGAACGTGGGATCCTTTTCACTTTTTCATGAGTGTCTTTTTCAGTTTCTTTTATCATTGCTTTGTAGTTTTTAGTGTAGAGATCATTCACTCCCTTGGTTATATTTGCCCCTGGGAATTATTACTATTATTATTATTACTATTATTATTATTTTGTAGCTATCACAAATGAGATTGTTGATTTTTTTCATGAAGTTCATTATTGATGTACAGAATTGCTACTGATTTTTGTATGTATGTTGATTTTGTATTCTGGAACTTTACTGAATTAATTTATCCACTGTAATAGTTTTTCGGTGGATTTTTTCTATATAAAATCATTTAAAAAATCATGTTGTTGTCTGCATACAGGGGTAATATGACTTCCTCCTTTCCAATTTGGTTTTTTTTTTTTTTTTTTTTTTGCGGGGGTTGCTGGGGATTGAACTCAGGGCCTTGTGCTTGCTAGGCAAGTGCTGTACCACTGAGCTAAATCCCCAGCCCCCTCCTTTCCAATTTGGATCCCTTTTATTTCTTTATCTTATTTCCCTGGCTAAGATTTCACTACTATCTAGAACAAGAGTAATTAATGTGGAATCTTGTCTCATTCTAGATTTTAGAAGAATGCTTTTGGTTTGTCCTCATTGTGCATGATGGCTCTGGGAATGTCATATACAGCTTCTATTGTGTTGGAGTAAATACTTAATTTGTTGGCTTTTTTTTTTTCAAAAGGAGATGTTGAATTTCACTGAATGCTTTTTCTGCATCTGTTGAAAGGATGATAATGGTGTTCTTCATTCTGTTGATACAACATTTTATATTTATTGATTAACATGTGGTGAAATATTTTTGCATCCATGGGATAAATCCCACTTGATCATGATGTATAAAAGTTTTGGTTTGCTGTTGGATTCAGTTTGCTAGGCTTTGTTGAGAATTTTTGCATCTGTCTTCAATCAGGAATATTGGTCTGTGGATTTATTTCTCCTTCTTACCCTTCCCTCCCTTTCCTCCTCCCCTCCATCCCTTCCTTCCTTCCTTTTCTTCTTTCCTCCCTCCCTTTCTTCCTTCCTTCCTCGTTCCTTCCTTCCTTCCTTCCCTCCTTCCTTCCTTCCTTCCCTCCTTCCTCCCTTCCTCCCCCTTTCTTCCTTCTTTCTTTCCTTCCTTTCCTCATTTTTTCTTTCCTGTCTTTGCTTTCTTGAGAGTCTCAACATATTGCCCAGTCTGGACCCATACTCCTGGACTCTCAGCCTCCCAAGCATTAGATGGGTGTGTAGGAGCATGCCTCTGCACTTGGCTGTAGTTTTCTTTTTCAATTGTGTCCTTCTTTGGTTTTGGTATTAGGATAATGTTGGCCTCATAGGATGGGTTCAGAGTGTTTCTCCCTTTTTAAATCTTTGGAATATTTGAAAAGAATTGGTGTAAGTTCTTCCTTGAAAGCTTGGTAAAATTCAGGAGTGAAGTGATCTGGTTCTTTACTTTGTTGGGAGACTCTTAGTTACTAACTCGATCTCCTTATCATTACTGGTCTGTTCAGGTTTTCTAGGTCATCATGGTTCAATTTTGGTAGGTTACATATGCCAAGAAATCTGTGCATTCTTCTAAGTTTTTCAATTTGTTGGCGTATAGTTGTTTATGGTAGCCCCAGTGACCCTTTGTGTTTCTGTGGTATCAGTTGTAATGTTTCCTTTTTCAACTCTGACTTTTACTACACTATTCTCTCTTTTTTTCCCTTGGGTAGTGTAGCTAAAAGTTGTCAATTTTGTTTATCTTTTAGAAAACTAACTCTTCATTTTACCGATCTTTAATTTTTTTTAGTCTATCATTTTATTTCTGTTCTGATCATTGTTAGCATTTCTTCCACTAATTTCAGGTTTAGTGTGTTGTCCTGCCTAGTTTCTTGACTGCATCGAGTTGTTTATTCGAGATTTTTTTTGAAGTGGGTGCTTATTGCTATAAAATTCTCTCTTAGTACTGCTTTTTGCTATATCGTAGGTTTTGGTATGATGTATTTCTATGTCATTTGTTTCAAGACAATTTTTAAATTTCCCTTTTGATTTTGTCATTGACTTATTGGTTGTTCACAAGCATGTAGCTTAATTACCACATATTTATGCAATTTCTAAAGTTCCTCTTGTTGGTTTCTACTTTGATTCCATTATGATCAGAGATGATATGTGCCATGATTTCAGGTTTTTTTAATCTGTTGAGACTTACTTTGTGGCTGAACATGTGGTCTATCCTGGAGACTGTTGCAGGTACTGGTGAGCAGAATTCTACAGTGTTAGGATGAAATGCTTTGTAGATGTCCATGAGGTCTACTCCTGTTTCTTTATTTTTGTGTCTTATTGAGCTGTTCATTGCTGAAAGTGGGTTATTGAAATCCATAACTATTATTGCATTGGAGCTGATCTCTGCCTTTGTATTTGATAATGTTTTCCTGATGCAATTGGATAGTCCAGCACTGGAGATATGTATTTTTTTCTTACTGAATTGATCTTTTAATCATTCATTATATAGTAACCCTCTTTGTTTTTTTTTTTTACAGTTTTTGACTTAAAGTCTATTTTATCTGATATAAGTATAGCTACTTGTACTTGCTTCTGATTTTCATTTGCATAGAGTTTTCTTCCAAGTCTTCATTTTCAATCAATGCATGTCTTTCTCAGTGAAGTAAGTTTCTTGTAGGAAGCATATCATTGGTCTTTTTATTTTTTTAAATCAATTCAGTCAGTCTAAATATTTTAATTGGGGAGTTGATCTATTTACATTTCAGTTTGCTGTTGTCACTTGTTAATTTTTGGTGGTTGTTTTGTATATCTTTATTCCTTTCTTCCTCCGTTGTTTTTCATCTTGGTATTTCAGTGGTTTTTTTGTATTGACAAAGTTTGATTCTTTTCCCTTTCTCTTTGTTTTATCTGCTCTACTAATGAATCCTATATTTGCATGTATTTTTGCACTGGTAGCTACTGTCCTTTTGCTTCTGGATGCAGGACTCCCTTAAGTATTTCTTATAAGGTTGGTCTAGTGGTGATGAATTCCCTCAGTTTTTATTTGTTTTGTGAAATCTTTATTTTATGTCTGGAAGATAGATTTCTGGGTATATCATTCTTGGTTGTCATTATTTTTTCTTTCAAGACTTTGGCTGTGCTATCCCATTCTCTCAGGGCCTGTAAAGCTTCTGCTGAGAAATGTGTTGTTAGTCTCATGGGGGTTCTCATATATGTGACTCGATGCTTTTGTTTTTAAAATTATCTCATTGTCTTGCACTTTTGATAGTTTGAGTGAACTTTATTTTGTCTAATCTAGTTGAGGTTCTTTGAGCTTCCTGGATCTAGATGCCTATGTCTTAAGATTTGGAAGGTTTCCAAGTATTATTTCTTTAAATAAATTAAAGGTTTTCTACGACTTCCTTTCTCTTCATCTTTCTGGAATACCCATAGTACAAAAGTTTATTTATTCAGTCATGTCTCAAAAGTTTCATAGACTTTCTTATTCTTTCAATTTATCTTTCTTTCTTTGTTTCTCTTTTTAGTCTGACTGGGTTATTTCAAAAGACCTGTTTTTAAGTTTAGAAATCTCTTTGACTGATCTGTTCTGTTGTTGAGACTCTTGACTGTATTTTATTTATTAAGTTCTTCAGCTCCAAGATTTTGGTTTGATTCTTTTTGTGATCTCTATCTCTTTGCTCAATTTCTCATTGAGATCAGAAATCGTTTTTCTAATTTTATGGAATCATCTACATTCTCCTATATTTAATTGAATGTCCTTCAAATGATTAGTTTGAATTATTTTTCAGGAAATTTGTTGACTTTCTTTGGTGTCTGTTGCTGGAGAGTTACTGCTTCCTTTAAAAGCTCCATGTTACCTTGCTTTTTCTGTCTGTCATGTTTCTTCTGTCTCTGTTTGCTCATCTGGCAGGTCAATTGCTGCAGTCAATTTTACAGCATGGCTTTGCATTATACTTTCTCCTGGTGCTGTGTCCTGGAATGTCTGTTGGGACAGCTATGCTGGCTTCCAGTTGTGTGCACTGGTGTGGACTCCATGCTGCTTCTTCAGCCATAATTGGTGATCTCTGCCGGGGTCTCGGTGTCTGAGGCTGCAAGTGTTGTGGGACTGCTCTGGCTGCTCTCTTGTGTAGGGTAGGTTTGTGGGTGACTCTGGGCATAGTGTGTGAGATTGTGGGATGGTCCGCAGCTTCCATAGGGTGCAACAGGGCTCTCTGTTGGGCCTGTGCAGGTGCACTGTGGCAGTCCTGGTAGTGGAGGTGGGGTGTGCCTCAGTATCTATGGGCCGTGTGGGCCAGGCTGTACCTGTGGCCCAAGTGCAGCCCCGGTAGTGTCCAGTGCTGCAGAGGGCCTTTGTGAGTGCCTGGCTGCCTGAGCCTCTCTGGGTAAGACCACCCAGCTGCTTCCTGGGACTGAAATAGATGGGCTTGTGCACAGGTTGGTTCTTGGGGCCATGCTGAGGCTATTTCCCCTTCTGTTTGCTCCATTATTTTTCTATTTTTCTGTGGTACTTGAAATGAACACAGATTTTTACCATCTGTATAGGCTTGGAGGTACAAACATGCACACATGTGCACACATACACGTATGTACACACACACTCGGCTCTCTCCATCTCAGTGTGCTGATGAGACACACTTACTGAGGATTTCTAATTCAGGCTCCTTTCTCTTACCCTTCTTCCAGCCACCCATAGGATACTCTCAAAAGTGGAAGCTCTGGATACATCAGTACAAAATCTTAAAAAACATGTTCTATGTGCCAGTCAGATAGTCACTTACAAGGAGAGGAAGTAAGGTGAAAAGAGTAATGGTGAACTAAAAGTCTTATCTAGCTCATGTGTACAAATTTACTTACATTTAAAAATGATTAGAGTATGATAGAACATTTCTTATTATTGGTGCAATTACTGAATTTCTGCAATAGCCTCTCTGTGTTATTCAAGGGCTACCCTTCTAAACTTTGCACCCTGAAGATGAAATACTCAGCCAACAATGTGTGTGCATCTGGCACTTGCCACAGATGGGGACAAGGTCTCTCCCTGGCCCAGTGTGGCTGCACTTTGACAGGACCCGGGACGTGGTGCTCTTGAGAGTTTTGCAGATCTGCCTTGCCCTCCATTCATGTTGACTCTAGAGCAAACAATGCCGGGTGCTGCTCCATGGCGGGCTCAAGCAAGGAGTCCCCAAACAGAAGGGAATAAGAATTTTTAATTATTGTTTTTGACATTTTTCTAGAATGTGTTTTGAATGCAATGTTTTATACAAAATTGTTTTATGTTTACAAGTAAGGATAGAAATGCATTATGATCTCACAAGCCCACTGTGGGAGATAATTCATGGCTTCCTCTGGGGCCAGACTACTTTAGATCTTAGTTTAGCATCTAAATGCTTAACAATCGAATGCCTAATTACCTCTTATGTCTGTCCTTGCTAAAATATAAACTAGTTTCTCTGATTTAAAAAATGCAAACTCATTTTCAGTCCTATAAACGTCCTAAAATAAATGGACATTTGGGTTATAAGTCCTCTATCACTCAGACACTGACAGAGGGTCAAGGAAAACAAATGAAATAAATATCCACCAAATGCTGGTGTGGGTTGGGAAGCAGAGAATTGGGAGTTGCAGCTACAGACTTGGGACAGTCAGCCTCTAAATTAATTTTACTCTCTTCTCTCTGGATTTCTTAAGTAATTATTTACAAGCTGTCAAATTTTCAGGCTGGAGTAATTTGTACAGAATATGCAGGTAAAGTGTATTTTATCTATGGGTTTCTTTGCTGTTCACGGTTGTCACCTATCTGCAGAAGCACTCTTTTCTGCTTGTACAAAACAAAGATGAGAATATCAGTCTTCAATCCTGTCTCTGATGCAGAGAGAAAGAGAATGTGGCTTATAGTTGTTTCGGTTTAGATCCAGAGTATCTCCCCAGACTCTCACATGCACAGACATAACAGATCATGTGGGTGCAGGACTCGCCTGTGGATTCCTCCACTGACAGGCTCATAGTTTAATGTACATCTGGGAGGTGCGGTCCGGATGGGAGGCAGGTCACTGGGGGTGTGCTGGAAGGGGGTATATATCTCCCTTCCCAGCTCCCCTCTCCTCCCTGCTTGCTGGCTGCCCCTCTCCTCTGCCTCTCCACCATCCCATCTCCCAGGAGCTGGCCAGCCAGGCACGGCTGAGACTTCTGAAATGACGAGCCAAAATGAACTTCTCTCCTTTTAAATTGCGGGCGTTGGGCACTGCACTCAGGGGCAGAAAGTGACTAAGACAACAGCTGTGCCCTCGACGGCTGGCCTATCCCGTGTCTCTAGGGTCCTACTTCTTCACTACAGAATATAATAATATAACGTACAGAGTAGTTGCTGTGGGCATTAAATAGGTTAATGCACGTGAAGCCCTGTTGCTTGGAAACACTTTTAAAGGACTTTGGGAGACTTTTCCTAAATGAAAATCTTTGTAAGTACAGCGTTATCTACACTTGAGTTTCTCACCCAGGGAACAGCCCCTTCCAGGAATGGCAGACAAGGTAATTTGTAAGACTCTCCCATAGCGGATTGCCCAAGAATCTAGGCACATGTGAAATAAATAAATCAATATTTTAAAGCATCAAAGTGAAATTGGCTAGAAATCAGCTATAAATCAACCAGGCAACAAAACTCTAGGAGGCTTCTTTTCAGGGAATCCCTCCAGAACCTGCCAGAACCTGGCTAAAGTCTGGCTTTTCCCTCTCGATCAGAGCCAGGAGTCCCTCCTCTTCACACAGCCAGTGACCTTTTGACAGCACCAGCTCAGAGTCCCCTGTATAGAACATAACTCTCCAAAAAGGAATATGCAACTTATGAAGAGGCATGACAATGATTTACACCTGCTCAGAAGTGTGAATGTGATCATTATATGTACAATGTACCAATACATGTTCTTGGTTAAAAATTAAAAAAAAAAATCCAAAACCCAAAAGTGCCCTAAAACTTCCCCTTCTCATCACGCAGTCACTCATAGCTCTCCCTTCTTCCTTCCTATGAATCTCCTCACTGCCCCATCAGGGAGACAAATTGGAGCCTGCCACAGGATCCTTGTCCATCAGCATTCAATTAAGCTCTGTCTTTTTGCTCAAACCCAGGGCTACTTTAGGGACTCAGCAAGACCCTGCTTCAATCAATTGACCATCAAAAAGGTTGGGGATGTAGCTCAGTGTGAAAGCTCTGGGTTCAATCTCCAGTATTTGGGGAAAAATTGTTAAATTTACAAGAAAAAATATAATAACAATTAAAAATTCATTGGATAGGCTTAAGACCAGATTAGATACAACTAAAGAGAGAATTAGTGAACTGAGAGCGTTCACAAGTGCATCTAGAATTCATCACACAGAGGCAAAAGGGCAAAGAGAGCAGTCTAGGTGGAGCCGCAGACCACACAGTGAGAACGTTTAACATGTGCTCAATTAGAATCTGAAAACCAGAAGAGTGAGAGAGGGAGAAGTTGAAACCATTGAAAAGGTAAAGGCTGACAATTTCCGGGATTCCTAATGACATCCAAGCATAGATTCAAGAAACCAAAGCCATTTCCAGTGCAGCAAAGAAAAGGAAATTCACAAACAGGCACAGCCTGGTAAAACTGCTGGAAACTGGCAGTACATCCACCTTCTAGGGGACTGGAAAGGGGATGCCTCCCGCCACGGGACGATGTGTCCGGGCAGGGCCAGCAGGGTAGGTGCAGTCTCTCAGGGGATGTCACTCTTAGTCACCGTGACCAATAACATCTCTGATGCTGGGAGCACCTGCAGACCTGGCCTTCCCCGCAGTGTTGGTGGAAATAGGCATTATGAGAGTCCCAGGGGAATAACATGGTTAACCAAATCCAAAAGCCTCTTTGCCTAGTGTCCTCTATCTAGATGTCCCCCAAAGCCTCGTGCACTCACAGGTTGGATTTGGGGAGGTGACTGGATCATGGGGGTGTGATACTCTTCGGCGGGTTCGTCCACTGACAAGTTTATAGCTGAATGTGACGTTGGGAGTGGAGCCTGGTGGAGGAGGCAGTTGCTAGGGGCGTGCCTGGAAAGGTCTGTCTCCCCCCCCCCCCGTGATCTCTCGCTGCTTCCCGTCCACCGTGCCACCGGCTGTTTCTCCTCACCACGCCCCTCTTCCTTGCTGCCCTGCCTGGAAGCTAGCCGACCGTGGGCCAAAACTTCTGCACACTGCGAGCCACAACGAACCTCTCCTCCTTAGAGGGGTGGGTGTCGGTTATCGTGCCTCTGTGAAGTGAATAAGACATGCAGGAATTCTGCATACTTTTCTAATCAACTTTAACAAAAATTTGTGATATAAGAACATTAAAGAAAATTGGAGAAGAAAAGGGAAAAATTAAATGCGGTTCTGTTTCCTTCTAACCTCTCTGCTATGTCTGATTTTACGTAAGTGTAAGAATAGGACTTGCAGCCACCATGTGTGTGCCCACACCCACCTACTATTTCCTGTCCTCCAACTGGAGGGCTGAGGCAGGACGGTACAGCAGCTTCCTGTGGCTACCCTGACAAAGTACCTCACCTTGGTGGCTTCAAACAGCAGAACCTTGCTCTCGCTGCCACGAGGTCTGAGGCCAAGACCACAGCAGGGTCTGCCCCTGGGGCACTGGACAGCACCCATCCTGGCCCCTTCTGCCGCTGATGGCCCTTGACCCTTGATATCTTTTGGCTCACGGCTGTGGTCCTCTGTGAAGCCAGATTCCAACGGCTCAACATCTCTAGAAATAAAAAGGGCCGATTTTATAAGGAATGGAACCAATCCATACTTAGGTTCAATTCCATCGCTTTTCTGACAGAAGCCATTTTCTTCCCGGCATCAGCCGAAAGACTCAGCTCTCTGCCATCTTAGAGTTCGGGGTCCTGTGGAACTTTGAGCGAGAGGGCTCGGCACATACCCCGTCTAGGCTCCGGGTCCCTCCAGGAGAACCAGCGGTTACACTGGTCTTAATGCGGCAAGGCTTCGGCCCTCCTCACAAGGTCAAAGATCTCAGTGCAGGGAAAGATCAAGCCCCTTTCCCAGGAACAGTTCCTTTCAGAGAAGATGTGCGGCGTGTGTCCTCACGCCTGCCGCAGCGCTGGAGCCTCAGCCCCGCCTCTGCCTGTAGTGCTCATCCAGGATCCAGCAAAGGGCACAGAAGCTGCTTCCTGGCGATCGCTGGCATGAGAGTGAGACCTCATCCCGGACATTGCTACGTCTGACACAGGTGGGCAGGTGGGCAGGGCAGGTGGCACGGCCTGGCCCGGGGCTAGCCCCTCTTCTACATAAGGGGGTTGTTTGCATCGGGACAATGTCACCGGTATAGCAAGTCACTTAGGGGAGCGCCTGGAGTTCCCTTCCAGGAAGGCCGTGGCACACAACAGCCATCAGCTTTCAGGAGATAAGGCCCAGCATCTGAATCTGAAAATAGGGCTCACGGGGCGGATCCGAAGGGCTGGGTTCGGGTCCTCCCTGCAGTGCGGTGTCAGCCAAAGATCGCCCCCAGGTATGGTGTGTTCTCCTTGAACCGAGGTCGGAATGGAGATGATCTAATCAGCTGTGGAAAGTGAGCAAGGTGGCCACAAGCTCCACCCCTTCTGAGGCAGGATCCCGTTATTCTGAGCGAAGCTGTTCACAGACATCCTTGCGAGGCGACAATGACTCGGCAGCCAGCACTAAACACCCTCCATGATGCCGGGTGCCGAGCGTTCACACTGCACACACAGCAGAAGGCATCCTGCCCTGACCTTGAGGGGCGTGCATGAGCCAGACAAACGCGTGACCCACTTTCAGAAAGCTCGAGGCTAGCCGGTCCCGAGGGAGGGTTCCGCCCGGCCCCTTGGGGTTGGGTCTGGGGCGGCAGCAGGGCGGGTGGCGCTCTCCGTGCTGTGCCCCGCGGCACGGCCCTCTCTGTGGGGTGTGACAGCTCAGTGGGACGCTCCTGCAGGAACTGTGGTGGCAGCGACCTGAGTTGTGGGAGCGGACTGGAGGAAGGCAGAGGAGACAGCAGAGGGGCAGCGCAGGCTGCAGTGTTGGTTCCTCAGAGGGTGGGGTGGCCGGGCAGAGGACAGCTGGGTTGCAAAGTGATGGAGACGAAGAAATTCCAGGGACTGCGGAGGCCTGGGGTGAGGGCAGGAGGCAAGAGAAACCTCAGCCTGGTGAACTGTGGGGTCAGGAGGTGGAAATGATTTATTCTTTCATCCTCGTCTATCCAGAGTCCCGTGGGGTCGAAAGCAAACACATTGTGCTCATTCTGGAGACCGCGGGGCTGCACGTGTGTTCCTAACTTGAGCCTCACTCAGCATCTTCTTTCTGATGAACTCAACTCCACGCTGAGTTGCATTGTCTTAGCATGGGGCACAGCGGGGGGCTCTCACCCCAGTCTGCCACTGAGGTCCATTTCCTGAGCCCTGATCTCAGCTGCCGCCCCTGGGTCCCATCCCCCCATGGAGACTTCAGGCAGAGGTGAGGTGGATGCCATCTGGCTGCCCACGTGTCACAAGTCCTGCCGCCTGGGGCTGCCAGGGCCTCCCCACAGCTGTGTCTTGTGACTGTTGTCACAGCCGTGGAGTGGAGCTTGTGGTGGGTCAAGAGCTTTGCCAGTTGCAACAGGGGTGACACGAGGCAGGGGCCGCTCCCTGACACTGGCTGTGTCCTGGAACCTACCCAGTGCCTCTGGGGACACTGGATTCACATCTTTGTGATCGGGACACAGGCTCTCGCGTTGGCTCTTCCAGGTCCCAGGGGCTGAAGTCACACCTGCTACCATCTATGGCAATGTCACTCAGCTCAGACCGGGAGCCAGTGGTGGCTCTGTCTCCTTGCAGCTGTCACTTCCTGTGTGCTCATTCATCTGCTCTTCTCCTGAACCCTCAGGACTTGCAGACCCTTGCTAAGCTCCAGGGACACAAAAGTAAACAATATCCAGTCTCTAAGGACAGGACAACCTGGAGGGACAGACCACTCTAATGGCGAACCATAGTGATGGCCCTGCCTGTTGGGCAGGGTCCGAATCCTGAGTCTGAGGCAGGTGGGGGCTGCAGGGATGTTTCTGGGACCATCGCAAGAGGAAAAATGGAAGATCTCGCTTCTGGGTCTTGAGGAACTTGTAAACTAAAAAGAGAATCAAGTAGATGTGCATTCCAGATCAAAGGACGCTCACAGAAGCACGCAGTGGGCCAGAAGCCGTGTGGAGGACAGAGGCTTTGTGGAGACCAGGCTGACTTCCAACGGCTCCTCGGAGGAGGTGACATTTGAGTGGGACCCGAGGGAAGAAGGGCTGTGGCTGGCGGAGGAAGATGAGAAGAACTCCGGGCTGTTATTCCTTGTGCTTGAGGGGTCAGTTCTCTGGTTCTCCAGCCTCGAGTCTGCGGCTCCCCCTTCCCATCAGCCTCTGCCCGGACTCCTGTGGTCTCTTTGTCCACGGCTTGTTACATGACTGGAACTAATCCAGTTCTCACAGAGGGGCCCGGGCTGCCTGGAGCTGACCCACACTACCGCCTCTCACGATATTCTTCCGTCTCCCCCTCTTTTCCACACCTCCCCCCAAAGAAGCCCCCGGACGGTCCCCAGGCAGGACCCCCAGCTTGGCGCTGGCCACCATATGCAGGGGTGAAGACTATTGGTTTGTGTATCCCACTCTGCACCTTGACCACCTGAGCTACCCTGCTGTGTGAAGACCCCTAACCTCAAACTGACATCCGTACCCAAGGCTGGCACACATCCACATGGAGCTAGTCTGATAAACAGGGCTCTGTCTGCACGGACCTGTAGTTGAAAAGCTTATAAGGGCGCAGTTCATATAGGCGAATGAGGAATCTTCACCTGTAAGAACGACTTAGCCTGGCGCAGAGAACAGGAAAGCAAGCATAGATTCCAGGAGTCAAGGCTGGCCAGGTGCTGCGGGAGACAAGGCCGTCTAACAGCAGACCAGGAAGAGGTGCAAGCCCACAAGCAGTGCACTGTGTCCATGAGCTGCAGGTGTGGCTCTGTCCTTGTGCGAACAGGTGGCATCCACAGGAAGCAGCACAGACACAGAGGTGGGGCAAGGGGTTCAGGTAGTTGGGACGCAGAACAGCAAGGTTTGACCAGGGCACCAGGAAGAGCTTGCCAGGCGGGTGACAGAGGGAACAGTGGGTGCAGGGCCACAAGAAACCCGCACGAGCTGGGGACTGGGGTTTCCCCAAGGCCCAGAGCATGCCAGGACGCACAGTGGGCGCTGCAAACACTGAGGGGCTTTGGGAACAGAAATGCATCTTTGCAGAGCTGCTGTCCCTCAGGGGAGGGTGGTGGGATGGCAAGGACAGGCTCGGGACTTGGCAGATCTGTCCACTGTTGTTCTGCTACTCACAGAGCTGAAAGCTTAGGTGACACCCAAGCCTCAGTGTCCCCAGATGCCAATTATGAGAAGAGCATGGACTTGCAGCATGGTTCTGCATATTGGAGACGGGTGCACCGAGTCCCTCACACATGCCCAGGGCACAGCAGGTGCTCAGCGATGGGCACCGTTGCCATTCCTTCCAGCTTCCGGCGTTTCCTCTCTTCTCTGTCACCCCAGGGACCCAGGGCTGGTCAGCAGTGACAGGGGATGTCATGGTTTCCATCTTGATGTCCCCAAGCCTCATGCACTCATAGGCGAGACTTGGGGAGGTGACTGGATCATGGGGTGTGATGCTCATCCCTGGATTAGTGCCCGATGAGTTTATAGCTGACAGGCGGGGAAGCTGGGTTGAGGAAGTGGGTCCTGGGGCATGGCCTGAAAGGACTTATCTCTCTCCTGGCTTCTCCCTTCTCTCTGGTTCCTTTTCTCCATGCCCTGAGCAACTCTCCTCTGCCAGGGCCCTCTGTCATGCCGCCCTGCCTTGGGGCCAGCTGCCTGTGGACTGAATTGTGAGCCAAATTGAACCTTTCTTCCTGTACGTTGTGGGGCCAGGTATTGTGTCCCAGTGACAAGGAAAGGGACTAAGACATGTGTCTCCGCCTGCTCACCCTGTCCCTGGTGCTATGTGAGGGACAGCAGCAAACCCACCGGGCAGGGTGGCCAGAAAGCCTTTGTGTCCAGGATGGGACCATGGCAGACCCTGCAGACCCCCGAGTCCTGTGTCACTGGTCTGGCCCATCTCAGTGAAGGGCTGGGCATCAATTTTACCCCAGAGCCTGCACATCCTTGGTGCTGCCTGTCACAAACCCTGCTTTTCAGGGGTCTCAGACACTTGCTTTGTTATGCCACAAAATCAGAACAAAGTTGAGCAGCCGTGGCTCTCCGCCTGCGCTTTGTCCCCTTGGTGGGGCCCGGGGAAGGTTGAATGGTCTTTGTTTCCTACTGCCCAGGCTCCATCAACCTTGCACAGATGTGGGCCGGCACTGAGGCAAGAGTTGCACCGAAGACAGAGGGGACAATCAGGTCTCCTTTGGGAGAGTTCCAGTGCCCAGCCACTGGCTGGCATCTGAGATCTGAGGTGCTCAGGTTGAGTTTTGGCAGCTCTCACCTCGCCTCATTAGAAAGGCGCCTGCCTTCCGTATCGATTTCCTGCTCTGTCCAGCCAGGCTGGTGAACAGAGAAGCGCCAGCCCTTGAGGTGCAGGTGACATTCTCCCAATCACCAGTAACCCAGCATGAGGTGGGGACGCCTGCCGCTCCCCCTCCCCAAGGGAGCAGCAGAGACCAAGCCAGCCGCACGAGGCTGCATTGATTCTGCCCGTGTGGCTTGGTGGTGTGTCGTTCCTCTTGGATTTTGACTTCATTTGAAACTTCACGGGTGTGAAAATGCCAATCACATTGTCTCCTCAGGAATGAGGCCCTGCGTGATAAAGTCTCTCTCCTAGAGGGGAGGCTGTGTGTGCGGCGAGGAGGGCTTGGCTCTTCAGAAGCCCAGGGGAAATTCCAGCATCACTGAACTACGGGAATCTCACAAAAGTACATCTCCATCCAGCTGCAGTTTGGGGGCAGGAGGCTGTGATTTTGTGTGTGGCCTCTGGAAGTAGGACACCCTCTGTGCCCTCTTCCTGTGCCCGTCTTGCTCTCCCTGGCCCTACCACATCCTCCAGCGGGGAGGGGCACCATCCCCACCAGGACCCACTCAGGGCACCTGGAGGCCCAGTCCTGTCCTGTGTGGCTTGTCAGGTCTGTGTCTTGACAGGCACTTGCTCTTTCATACGACACCTGGACACTGTGGGCCACGGATGGCTGCATGCTGGGACCTGCGGGGACAACTTCCACAGGCAAGGCGAGTGTTCCTGTCCAGCCCCACCCATCCATGCCAGCCACACCCTGTGGGTCCAGAGCCACTTTTACCAAAGGCCCATGGGAAACCCAGGGCTTCACATTTTCCCCCACGTATTTCCCCCAAACGATTCTCTTCAAGAGGGATATGAGAGGGTTCTTGTTCACCTGGCGAAACCAATTCTGAAAGTTTCTCTTTCTTGTGTGTTTTTGGGGGTTGGAACTGCCTGGTCCTTGCGGCTTCTCCTGGAGCGGGCAGCTGGTCAGGGCAGGTGGCAGCCCCATGCTCATCGGTGAGACGCCTGGGTGCCCTGGTTCTGCCCGCCGTGGAGCAGTGGCAGGCGTCCACTCCCTGGCCTCCGGCCCAGTCTCCCTTTGGGCTGGCCCCTTACTGAGCAGGAACATGGGCCCCTCACTGTCCTCTCAACCACACCGGCTCCTCTGTGTGGCTGCTGACCTCTGCAGGTCTCTGCCTGGCTGACCCCAGCTCCACAGTCTCTTTTCGGGTCTGTGCCAGCCTGCATGCCAGCCCGGTCCTCTTGCTGTCTGTCTCTGAGGAAGGGACCCCGGCCCAGGCTAGGGTAGCAGATCTGTGCTCAGCACAAGCTCAAACAGCTGGCTGTGCGCCAGTTAGGGAGGGTGATGACGAGGCTGCCAGGGGACAGAAGTGTCTGTCTGACTACGCTGATCCTGCTGCGTGGGTCAGCACTGTGTGGGGCGATGGATCTCACATTCCAATGACTCTTGAGTCCTGCCTCTGGTGCATTCTCCTCTCCTGAGAGGCATCCCCTTTCAGTCCTGGAGCCTACTCCTCGTGGAACAGACAGTGGCTGTGTCCTCGCAGTGCAGGTCTGGGGACCCAGCATCACCCCTCCTCCTGTCTCGGTGGACCCCTGCACGTTCCTTCTGGAACTCCTCATCTTCCGGATCTCAAGGACCTTCCCAGAGCCCTGAGCGAGGGTGTCCTGCCTAAATCTGGGATTTCTGTGGTGACGCCACCCGTGTCTCCCATGTGTGGCAGTGGCAGCGTGGCCCCGGTGCGTGCCTACCCTGTCTTCCGCCTGGCAAACCCTTGGCCAAGTCTTATCTCAAACACCACCTTCCGGGAAGCCACCCCTGACTGCCTGGAAGGACTAGCCCAGCCCCTTTTCCCTCTCATCAGGACCATGGCAGTCTGGGGACACTGGGGATGCAGGCCTGGGGAGTGGGTTGGTGGCAGAGCGTGTCTGGAGCAGTGCTGTCATGTGGGGCCCCGGGAAGGCCCAAGTTGGTTAGGGCGGAGCCCACATGGATGTCTGCCTGGACCACAGTGTAAGGAGGAGCTCCTTGTCCAAATGGAGGTGCAGGGAGGCCTTGGATGAAGGACCGGGGCTTCTCCTCCATGCCAGGAGAACAGGGCAGGTGAGTCCCTGGTGCCCATCCAGCCAGGGCTCAGGGAGACTCTTGCTGCCCCACACCCTCCACCCTCCAGGGAGCAGGAGGAGAGCTGGGGATAGAGACTAAGGGGAGTGAGTCTCCACTCCTCCCCTCAAGGGTGCCAGCTGGCAGCAGCCCCAGGCTGGGGGCCCTGGGTGGGGCTGGCTGGGAAGAAACTTCAGGGTGGGGAGAAGCTGGGAAGCAGCAGGCTGGATATGGCCAGCCCTGAGACAAAGCTTCCTGGTGGCCCCACTGGGGAGTCTCATCACCCGCAGGGGCTGGGTGCAGCGGTGTGGCCACAGCTTCCTCCGGGGCAGGGCAGGTGGTTCCGCCTGCCCCCAGGGCCAGCAGGGGCTTTTGAGCTGGGACTCCGGTCTCCCCCAGGCACGTGCTCTACAGAATAATGATCAGTGTGGCCAAACTACCCATGAAGAATTTTACATAGATTATTTTGTCCAAATGTGTTATTTAGAAAATTTTGAACTTGCAGAACAACTGAAAGAATAATGAACGAACATTTTCTATCCAGTGACTTTTAACATGTTCCCAGGTTTGCATTCTCTCTCTCCACTCGCATGTACACATGTGACCTCTGTGTGTGGTGTCTTGTTCTGTTTCTACTTTTTGCCCAAACATTTGAAAGTAGCCTGCAGACTCCTGACCCGGCTCTCCTGCACTATCCACAGCCAAGGACAGCCTCCGTCGTTCTTCCCACCGCTGCAAGCCATCACCAGCCAGCCCACCAATTCTGGCTCAGGACAGGCTTCTGGCTCGGCAGGCCAGAAGTGTCCCCAGGTGTCCCCAGAAATGTCCTGTGTGGGTCTTCACAGTCACATGTCACAGAGCCTGTGAAAGGTCTCGGCTTCTTTTTATCTAGAGCAACTCCACATTGGCTTTACTTTTGCCTTTTCATTTGTTTTTTGGCTTTTCTGAGACTGTTTTATGAGTATTTCAGCCAAGTGTCTTATACACATATCTTAAAGCCAGTATCCTTCAACATAGATAAAACACCAATTAAAATATAAGTGTGTAAAAAAGAAAAGACTTGGTCTATCACAGCAAACAGAACAGAAGCGGCACTGAAGCCTGAGTGGCAAAGGGCCGGGTGTTGGAGGTCTGGTTCCAGGTGGCTCTTGGGGAGCCTCACGGCTGGTCTGGAGCTGCACCAGGGGAGCACAGGAAGGGGTGGGGGACAGCTGGGCTCGGTCCCTGCAGGGATGAACGGGACTGGATGGAAGGAATCACTCAGGGCTTGGCTGAGTCCCTCCCTCCAGTGTCCTCATCTCTCCCAGCCTGTCCCTGTCTGTGTCCCGCCCACACCCCCAGGGCTACAGTTCCCGTCCCTAGAGGGCTGCAGAGATCCCAGGTGCTGCCTTCTCATTCCCGTGTCCTCAGAAGGGGCGGAGGCCTGGGCGGTGAAGGGTCGCCCAGGACCCAGGAGTGGACCCTCGGGGACTCCCATCCTCTCTGCACCTCGTCAAGTGCCCAGGAGACCCTCGGCTCAGACTTACCTAGGCTTTGCCCAGTGGCAGGATGAAGGAGCCCAGCTGCCGTCAAAGTCACACAACCGGCTCAGTCCACAGACCAGTCGGCTGTCCCCCACCCTCACACAGGGCTGGAGGTCCCCGAGGCAGAGGCTCGGGGTGGTCTCCTATATCCCCGCCCCTTCCTGCCTTGGCCGTCCCTGCCTCCCTCGCTGGCCTGTGTGTGTCAGCAGACCCTCCGTGTGCTCTCTGTCCTGTCGCACTGCAAGGCAGAGAGAGGCCCTGCTTTTCCTAACCCCATAATGGAATAAATGGTAAAGCTGCTTAATACAAACAGTAGCACCAACAATAACAAAATCAGAGATGTGAGAAGTACACCCGAGGAAGGCTTTAAAACATCACTGAAATATAACAAAGGAGACTTCAAAGCAAACTGTTCCTGACAGAGCCTGAACATTGTAAGGGTATAAATTCTCTATATTAGAAAAATGTAACATCATCCCAATAAAGTTATCAACAGTGATTTTTTCAGCCTGACCAAGCTAATTTTAAAGCTTGTAAGAAAAAAGAGCAACCAAAAAATCCCAAAAAAAGAGCGAAGAGGGGACTTTGCCCAAAAAGATATGGATGACGAGGACTTGGCGACGGAGGTGGTGTGGAGCTGGTGTGCAGATGGGGGAATGCAACCAAGGAGGGTGACCAGGTTACAGATGCAGCCGGTGCAGGAACTAACACGCGGCAAAGTCACTCAGAGGTCAGAGGGAAAGATGTGACTTGTCCTAAGTGGCGTTGTTAACTGCACAGGCAACTGGAAGAAGTGCCTGGATTCATGTGTCACACTGCACCGCGGTTTGACTCCAAATGGACCCAAACATTAAATGTGAAGAAGACAGACCACAGAGGTGTAGCACAACACGTGGGTCAAATCCTTCAGACCTGAACTGGGCAACTAATTAAGACTCTTAAGACTCAGAAACTCAACTGCAGTGAAGAGATACACAGCATACACATCGCACACAGGTTTTGAAACATTACACAGACCCCATGGACACGCACAATTACTACAAAAGAGAAGTGCAGTGTGTATCACAAAGGACTGATTTCCTTAATATGTAGAATGTCTTACAAATCATCAGGAAGAAGACCAACAAGCTGGAAGAAAATCAGGCAAAGGAAAGAAGCAAATTGAGCCTCAGAAATTCAGGACTCTGCCTGCCGAGATGCCCAGAGTGTGAGCATCCACCATGTGGCCGGGGCAAGCAGGCCCACATCACGGGTGTTTGCTGAAAAGTACCAGGCAGCACCTCTTGACTTGCTGACTTCCAGATTCACCCTGGACACGTCGCCTGAAGGTGAGCCCTCAAGTGTGGAACAGAAACCCTACTTAGTGCAGCCTGGTGTGAACTCGTAAGTGATTAGAAACCACTCTAGTGCTCATTAATAGAAGAGACTGAACATTGTTTTTTACTATAAATAAAAAATGGAGCTGTAGAAACCGAGAAAGCTCTCTGCAGGGAATAAGGAAGCGCTCCAGGGTACAGCGTTGGACAGAACTTCGGGGCAGAAGGTGTGCGAGGACACACCCATGCTCCATCTCTTCCTGTTTACACGGAGACTCGAGGGGGATGTTGAGGGGACCGAGGGGGTGCTCCAAGGACTCATGCGCCTTTCCACATGCACATCCTCACTTGTTCCTAGTGTGAACTGGGACACCTGCCCAAACGCCAGCTAGGCGGCCCTTTCTGAAGCAGAGCATGCACCCTACAGGACAGCTGGGCGCAAACAACTGGAAACACCTCTGTGGCGGCAGCAGCGAGCTGTGGTGTGGAGTGCAGCCCAGGGCCAGCAAGAACAGCCTGCAGCACACTGAGGAGGAGGAGTCGAGGATCCTGTGACCCTAACTGCCAGGGGCAGCATCCTGTCAGGGGCAGGGTGCCAAGTGGAGCTGGCAGTGACCTCCCGAGGGCTGGTGACTGCCTGGCTGCATCCTGTGCTGAAGCTCAGCTGGACTCCCCAGCCCCACGGGATGCTCGTTCTGCCCGAGCAAAAGGCTGAGGGCCATGTGCCCTTCTCCCGAGGCCCAGCAGAGCCTTCACCCCTGGGCAGTTATCTATCTTAGCAGTTTATTTTGGGCTAATTATGGTGTTGTGGGAAGCCACAAAGGCATGTGCAGGGAGGTCCCATGTTGCTTCTGGCCACAAGGGATGAAACTGGACTTGGTAACAGGAGGAATCTTGGACAATTCCCAGACAGGTAGAGATTAAAGAGCATGCTCCTGAGCAGCTGAGTCGGAGAAGCAATAAAAAGGAATGTTTGAAATTACCTCCAGAGCTTCCGGCCACTTGGCCACAGGCGTCCCTCCAGGGTAGGCTGGTGGAGGGGACATGGCCCCAAGCAGTGTCTCAGCTCTGCCCCTTGCGATGCCTCTTAGCACACAGCAGGACACAAGGCTGTGTTCTTCCTGAGGGCACACACCCCTTTGGGCTACTAAGGGCCACTGCTTCAGGAATGAGCAGCCAGAAGCCTTAGAAATATGTCCTCATGTCCCAAACCAGGACCCAAATGATGTCAGTGAGTAGTCTACAGCAGCACACTGCATCACGTAGAAAGAAAAATGCCAGCACAGACATAAGGTGCTCACTGCAGCATCACACTTGTCACCTGGTCCCAGTCCAAAGCCAGGACCCTGAGTCCAGCTGCAGCAGGCAGGAGTCATTTGTCTGCCAGAGGCCACCTCTCCACGGGAGCACGGTCCGTGTCCCAGGGACTGTCAGGCTCCCAACTCCAGGCCTGCATGCAGGTAACATGACGCACGCCACTATCTTCATTCCGTCTAAAGACTGCTCCAAACATGTGGGTCGAGATAGCGACCCGAGAAGTTGCAGATGGCAGCTGTGGGGGATGAGCAGCCTGCAAATCCTGCAGAGCTAGAGGAAGGGCAGAGGGTGATGGGAAAGTGGTGGGGGAAAGGCCACCAGGAGGAGGGCTTGTTTCTAAGTCATTCTTTAAGCTTCGGGGAAATCCTGTCACATGGCAGGTAACAACTCTTGTCTTTGTTGGTTTCTTAACATGTTATTATTTACTTAAACTGAGAATATTTGTACTACAATATCGTGGAGTCATTTGTAGGAAAATGGATACATCTTGAGACAGTCAAGTTAAGTAACATGAATCAGACGCACAGTTTAAACATCATATGGTTTCTCTGATATGAGAAACGCAGAGTGTAACTAAATTAGTGAGCAAGATAAAAGACAGATAATAGTAAACAGGGAGATAGATCTTCTGCAAAAGGGAAGGCGATCAAGAGAGGGAAGGAAGAGGAAGGGGACATGGAAAGAGTGCAGGTATGTCAGGTACAGGTACCAGCTCCCCGCGAGGAGAGTCATCATTATCTGCTGCGTGCATGTCTAACAGAAATAAAACAAAAAAGAATATTTGCCCTGTGAAATTGTCTTGAGATAGATGACAACAGGAGCACAACACATCAGACCTGAAGGAGGAAGGAAAAGCAGTTCTGAGGAAGTTGAGAGGAGTCAATGCCCGTGTTAAAAACAAGAAGGATCCCAAATAAATAGCCTAACGCTGTGCTGAGAAAAACAGATAGAAAATCTCGAGTTAGGAAAAGAGGAACAAACGAAACCCAAAGTCAGCAGAAGGAAGGAAATAATAAAGATCAGAACAGAAGGTGATTTTTTTAATAAAAACAAACACAACCCACCAGCCCCTGGCTAGACTAAGGAAAAAAAGAGAGAAGACAAAGCCAGAAAGGAAGGTGGAGACATTACAGCAGATGAGTCAGAAATAGAAAAATTTGTAAAGGGTTATTATGAACAATTCCATGTCGCTAAGCTGCATGTTATGGTTTGTGTCTAGATGTCCCCCCAAAGCCTCATGTGGTAAAGAGGTAGTTGGATGTAGAGTGTGCAATGCTGGGATTAAGGGCGTGTGATTACTAAATCAATCCACTGATTGGTTTGGCATCACCCTGATCCTGGCAGCCTGGATAAAATATAAGGCACAGGAAGAAGCTGTTTAGGTCCCTTGCTTGCATCCCTTGCTTACCTGGCTGCCTTCTGCCTGTCTGCCAGGCCACCCTGCTTTGGACCCAGCTGACTGTGGACTGAAACCTCTACAAACTATGAGCCAAATAAACCTTTCTTCCCCTAACTTTGGGTGTTGGGTATTCTGTCCCAGCAATGAGAGAAAAGTAACTAAAACATTGCGTGACCCAGAGGAAATGGGTAAATTCCTAGACAAATAGAACCTAACATGGTGGAATTAGAGAGATATCGAAAGTTTGAGCAGACCCATCACAAATGAAGAGTTTAAAGAAGTAACTAAAATCCTCCCATTGGGGCTGGGGATTTAGCTCAGTGCTAGAGTGCTTGCCTAGATCTCCAGCACCCCCCAAAAAAATCCTTCCACCAAAGAAAATCCTGGACCAGACAGCTTCAGGCCTGAGTTTTACCAAACATTGAAATAATTATTACCAATACTTTGTAAACTCTTCCTGAAAGCGAGAGGGACTCCTTCCAAGCCCATCCTGCCAGGCCAGTATCACCTGGACACTGGAGTCAGGGGCTCTGTGGGGTGAGATCCCCGATGACTCAATAAAGCATCAGCAGGACGAATTCAGCGAGACTTCAGAGAGACAGAACATTGTGCCGAGCGGGGCTCGCCCGGCTCACCAGGCTGGTTTAGCACACGCGGGTCGATGTCCGTGACGCCCACAGCTCCAGAATGAAACGGAAACTCCAAGGACCGTCTCAATCACTCCCCAGAGTTCAGCATCGTCTCTTGACCACAAGTCTGGACAGTTTAGGAACTGGAGGTGAGTTCCTCATCATAACAGAGGCCATTAGGAAAACCGCAGCTGGCGGCATTATCACAGGAACAGCTGCAGCCTCCCCCACCCCACCCCAACCGGTGCCCGGCCAGCAAGCGCCCTGGTGGACTCCTGCTCACAAAGTGCCGGAGCCAGGTCACAAGCACAGTCGGGCAGGGACAGGAGACGAAAACCGTCCAGCGCAAAACGAGAAGAAAAGTCAGTTGTCACTACTTGAGGCTGATGGAACCCTGTAGGAAAGAACCCAGGAGTCTGCACATACACAGACACTGTCAGAATAATAAAGCGGAATTGTAGGGTGCAGAATCAACAGACAAAAATTAGTAGTGTTTTTCCACACAAACAACCACCTAACTGGAAAAGAAATCAAGAAAACCACCCATACGTGATGTGAAAGATACCTAGGAATAAATTTAGCTGAGGAGGTGAAAGATTTATATATTGAAAACTGTAAGACATTAATGAAAGAAATTTAAAAAGACAAGTAAGTGGGAAGATATCCCGTGTTTATGGATAAAATTAATATCATTAAAATAAGCATACTGCTCAAAAGCTCTATACAGATTTAACATAATCCCTATCAAAACTATAGTGGCATTCTTCAGAGAAATAGAAGAAACAATCCTAAAATGTGCATTGAACAACAAAAAACCTTGACTAGCCAAAACTCTACAGAGAAAAACAAAGTTGGAAGCATCACATTTCCTAATTTAAAATGATATTATAAAGCTATAGTAATCAAAACACTCTGATTTTAGTCTAAAAACAGAAACACAGACCAATGGAATGGAACTAAAGACCCAGAAATAAATCTGCACATATGTGGTCAGTTGATTTCCACCAAGAGGCGTAGAGAGGCTATGAGGGGCAAGGAGGCTCCTTAAGGAATGCTTCTGGGCTAGCTGGATGCCCACATGTGATAGCGTGAAGCCATGCCCTTAATCATACCGCACACAAAAGCCCACCCAATTGGATAGAAGACTGACATGTAAGATCTGAAACCATAACACACCTGGAAGAGAACATGGAGGACTCTCATGGACACTGGGCTTGGCAGTGACCTCGGGTGGATTCCTGCCCAGGGGCTGTCCCCAGCCTCACAGGTGCCTGAGCAGAGCCTTGTGCTCAGTGTGTGGTGGCAGCCCCAGGGAAGGTGGGCTTTGGGCTTCTCCTAGTTCTTCCTACCTTATTCTGCACTTCCCTTCAATGGTTGGCTTGTGTCATTCGATAAACCAAACTGGAGTTAGACCAGACTTCCTACATGTCTGACACCATGGAGACCTTCAGAAAGCATCAGGACCTGAGGACTGCACAGCAAGACCCTGGTCACCTCTTGCTCCATGCACAACATGGCCAGAGCAGGAAAGCTCACAGCAGCAAGGACACTGCCTTGCTTGGGAGTGGGCTCCCATGGCAGCAGGATGCAGGTTTTTCTCAGGGAAACTGAGTGAAGTGGGAAGTGGGAATTTCCCAGGGAAAAATACCTTTTTTAAATCCTAAATTTATACCTGTATTAGTCAACTTTTCCATTGCTGGGACAAAATGCCTGATGTATACAATTAGAAGTAGAAAAGGTTTATTCTTAGCTCATGGTTTCAGAGGGCTCAGTCCATGGTTGGCTGCTCAAGGCAGAGACATCATGGTGGAAGGGTGTGGGGGAAATCTAAGCTCTCACCTTATGGCAGCCGGGAAGCAGAGAGCAAAGAGAAAGCCAGGGAAGAGATATACCCTCCAAAGGTACTTGACAATCTAATTCCTCCAGTCAGGCCTGTCTCCTTACAGAGCTGTCAGCTGTGGTCTCATCAGAAGATCATCTAGCAGAGACGTTGGTGTCCCGAATATAGGAGTCTTCGGGCGATGCTTCATGCTTAAACCCAAACACTACCAGCCTCCTGACTTGACACCACTCTCAGGGTGCAAAGCGAATGGAATCAGGCAACAGGGATGGGTGGGCAGGCTCTGTGTTGGGGGCTCACTTTCTTGGCCATATCTATTCTAATTAGATTTAACATGTTTATAAAATAACCACCCTTGTGGGTAAGATGTGGATCCACCATATATGCAGTTTCCTCTGCACCAGTGACATAAACCCCCCTGATAAATACATTATGATTATTGGTTAAGACGAAGCCAAGACAACCCTCCTTCCAAGTGCAGATTTCATCGTCAAAGCTTTAATAAGCCCTGCGTTACAGGTCTTCTGTCTCCTTGGTGGCTTCCTGAACAGCGATATAGTCATTAACAACTGGTCCAAACAGGACTTAAAATACCTTGCAAATAACCTGTAAGATATTTTCTGGATAAACTAGTTACATAATATCAGCATCCTTCAAATATCAATGCACATTAGCAACGCATTGACTTTCCATTTTTAGACCTATCCCATTCTGCTCCCAAAAGGGTTATTGCAGACACATAATCAGATGCACGTCCTCGGAAACAAATGAGGAGAGAGTCACTGTCTTTGGCACAGATCTGAGAGTCTCATAATACTGTACATTTTCAGCCTTGCTTTCCTTTTGCCTGAATTGAAGCCAAAAAGCTTTCAAAAACCTGTGTTCACCAAAAAACAGAGTAAACTGCCAAGGCATAAATTGAATTCTAAAGATTAAGTGCGCCTCTCACTATTGTTAGCTTTTATTGGTCTTTGTTTTCTTAAAAATGGATTTATGGTCTGAAATGTGGGTTGCCTGTATACTAACATTTTATAAATTTTACCAATATGATATTTTTCTTACTGTCTAAGATTTTCATGAAACTATTTTGTTTTCTGTAGGATGCAAGTTAGATTCCTAGTGGATTTTTAAACACTGCATAAAGGATTTTATTAGCATTACCCATAATTCCAAATTTACCAAGCTGCCTGTGCTCTCCCGACCCCACCTGTGGGCCACAGACGCCGGAAGGCAAGGTTTGTGTCTGGCCGTTGCCACAGAAAGCCGAGTGCAGGCTGCCTTGCTGACAGCTCACGGTGGCCCCTAGACCACAGCCTTTTCTTCCACTTTGACTTGCATATCAGTAGACGCAGGCTCTCAAATTCAGGTTGCTGTTAGTCCTTTATCAGTTAATACACCAGCTTGTCCTAGGCGAGATCTGAACGACTTTCAGTAAAGCAAATGCCGTTACAAATCTTCACTCACAGTCAGGGATTCACCACACTGAGGTGTGGTGGGTACACAGGTGACTTCCGCCAGGGTCCCCAGGTGAAAACTCTTCATGGCACTGCTGAGCCCTCTGTGCCTCGCCTGTGCGGACCTCCATGGGGACAGGCGAGCTGCACCTGGCAGCAGCCCTACCCTGATGGTCATCACAGATCCGCCCCTGCCTTGTGCTCATGGTGAGGACAATGCTGGCAGCCATCTAAATCCACGATGTAGTGAACACTTGGTTTTATGAGCATCTGCTTCGGTTGTGTTTGGCTTAATGACCAAGGCCGTGTGTCCCCAAGGGCCACGGGCGAGCCCCCCTGGGCTCCAGTGGCCCTGCTGGTTGCTTATCCTGGGTGCTGCCTTACTTGAACGGACACAGCCAGGCAAGCTACAGTGACCCAGGCGCGGCACGGGGGCAGACAGTCCCCAGAAAAGCAAAGTGCTGGCCTGTTGTTTATGGAAAATGACCAGCAGGTTTGTGGCCAACAATAATGTTTGGCTCCCAAAGCAAAAATGCAAGCTTTCGAGCATTTGCCTCTACGATGATGCAACAGCTTCCCAATTCCTGCAGGTCTTTCTGCTGTAGTCAGGGCCCCGTGAACGAACATAATTTCTGGGTGTTGCACAGTGAGGTGTGCAGATGGTACGATGGTTTAACTGATGTTTTCCAGGTGACTGATGCACAAGGTCACAAAATCACGAACAAGTAAAAGATTGCAAGTGCAAGACACACCTACGAACTAACTACACGCACCGACGTTCTGGATTCCACGCCTGAGCAGCCACTGAGGCACGAAAGCTCCCTGCATTTGGGTGCAGCATCAAAACGGTGTATCCAGTTATCGGAGAAGACTATGGAGACGCTGAGTCTCTTGCTACAGTTATGCACTGCCCAGTGATATTTCGGTTGACAACAACTTGCATGTACGATGGTGTCTGTGAGGTTTTAATGGAGCTGAAAATTCCTCTGGCCTGGTGAATGCACAGCCAGAGAAGAGTCAGAGACCGGGAAACCATGGGAGGAAAAAGAAAAGAACCCCATGAATCCCCGACTAGGAGTTTAACGGAGCTGTTGTAGATGCCTGCGCCATCCTTAAAGAGTTTGAAAATACGGACCCAATGTGGAAAAGTCTTCGTTTATAGACAGGGCAATATGCATGGTGTGTTACCTGCTTGCAAGCAAATTTATGGCAAAGACAGAGAGAGAGAGAGAGAGAGGGAGAGAGAGAGAGGGAGACAGGCATGATGGTGCACACTTGTAATCCCAGCACTCGGGAGACTGAGGCAGGAGGACTGCTGTGAGTTTGAGGCCAGGCTGAACTACGTAGTGAGACCTTGTCTCAAAAAGTAACAATAATAAAAACAAACAAACAAACAAACAACAACAAAAAATGAGAACAAAACCAGAAAAACCTCCCAGACATATTTCTGTAGAGTGACACCCATCCAAGAGGGTCCTTGGGCAGCTGTCCAGGAGGGGGATAGCTCCAAGGTGTCATTGCCCCACCGCCTGTTAAGGGACCAGTTGTGGAGGGGAAAGAGTGTATTGATGATCCCCACCTATGTAGGCCGAGGCTAATGTGTGCGTTTGTGTCCTGGATTTTAACAAAAAATATTACATGTGCAAAAGAATTTAAAAATTTAAAAATAGACAAAACTTATGGAATCGGATAAAAGGGAAGAAAAAATTTTGTACAGCTGAACAATGTGTGTTTTAAGGAGTTCTTATAAAAGTCAAAAATTTAAAAATTAGAAAATTTATACAGTGAAAAATTACAGTAAGCTAGCCGTTGTGGTGGAGCACACCCGTAATCCCAGCACTCTGAAAGGCTGAAGCAGGAGGGTCACAAGCTTGAGCCCAGCCTGGGCAACATACAGACTTACAGGGACCCTGCCTCAAAAAAACACAAAACGCAAAGTAACAAAACAAAACAAAACAAGGGCTGAGGATGGAGCTCAACGTGAAGGTCCTGGCTCATCCCCAGGACCGCAGGTCACTTTTCGTCTTTTATGCCATGTTCTACTGTAGCTTTTCTGAATTTAGTGCTGTTCATCCCGTACATCCTACCGCGGCTCAGCCCCGCGGGGTGCCGTCCACCCCGGGAGCAGCCTGGGTCTGGGGCGGCTGCCCGCAAGGCAGGAGCACCCGTGTCCCGGTGCGCTTAGCGCTCCCCTTGGCGCTCGCGTCCGTGAGGAATTGTTACTGTGCACACGCCTCACAGAGCGATGGTTTGTGTTTGTTTTTTAACTGAATGAATAAACACCTTGCATTTTATCAGCTGTGATACAGCGACTTTTTCTAGATGAACTGCACATACACAAGAGCTCTCGAGGGCTCCGTTTTTTAAGAGTACACTGGGGGCTAAAGACAAAAATACTGCCTTTTTTATGTTGAGGCTGGTGAAGAAATTAAATTAATTAGAAACCAACTTTAACCTCCCTTATTTCCACATCAGAAAAAAAGTGTTGAAGGCCACTGTGTTTTATGATGTTGCCACATAAGCTCTGGTAACTGCTGCTCCGTTTAGACCCTAGAGCAGCCGGCAGGAACATGCCTGGCGTCCCGTCCACTGAGTGTGGGAGACGAAGACAGAGCAAACCAAGGTCACAGTTACATTCCACCCCGATTAGTTGGGCCAGTGGCCCTGCTGACGGTTCAGAATTGGCTCAGAAGGCAGGGCCGCGTGGCCCCGGGGTGGGGGCGGCGTGGCCCCGGGGTGGGGGCCTGCTCTCCTGGGCTGTGTGACAAGGGGTGACAAGGAAGGACCACGTGAGAAGCCCTGTCTGCTTCTTCCTTCTGCAGGTCTCGGGCTGCAGACCCAGCCGGGCAGCCTAGCATTTCTGGTCACCGTGACTCTGCACAATCCATGCTCTATCTTAGTTACGGGAGAAGTGGAGCGGGGTCTGTGAACCTGGATCTAGGAGGCAATGAGCCTTGAACTCTCGGATCCTAAAAACAAAATAATCCAAACACTGTTACTTGGGGTTGAAGGCCTGCAGCTCTTTAAGTTGAATTTCATCTGTGCATGCAGGCGAACACAGAGACAGCTACGAATCCCGTGGACAGACACTCCAGGCACGTCCTGGCCAAGTCACAGTCACTGCACAGGTGTGGGGCTCTGCAGGAGCTACTCAGCCTCAAAGCGCCTCTGAACTCCATACAGAGGAGCAAGGAGGAAGGCAGAAGGGAAAAGGGAGGGGATGCTCCCCGGCCCCTGCCTCTTTCCACTGGGTCTCTGTTCGCTGCACAGGTTTCTGGTTCTGCGTGTGATTTCAGAGTGCTTCTGACGGAATGCTCTTAAAAATGAAATGTTTTAGTGTTCCTGCTGAGTTCGTCATTTACAAATGTTAATAATCTCACTAATTTCAGCTCAAACATTCTTCACACTTCATGGGATCTGCATCCTCACCAGGGTCGCCTCACACTAATTCCCCGACGCACGATGGTGGTTAAGGAGGGACTCCACGACTCTCTGGAGCATCCAAGCGAGCAGAGGTTTTGTTCTCTACAGCAGGGCACGGCCGCTCCTTCCCGAAGGCATCACTGGGTGGCTCAGGGGATGTGTGAGAGGATGCAGGTGACACCCTCAAGGCAGCCCCAAGAGTGGGTGCTGGTGGTCGGTCCCGGGTCCCCCAGGCCCCAGGAGCACCCCGAGGGCCACGCTGGCCGTCCCTTTCTCAGCTCAGGGGTCTGCTTGCCTTGGTTCTGAATTGGCGGCCCAAGGCTGGCTCACCTGCTCCTCTCCGCTCCTGTGGCCATGTGTCACTGAGCGCCCAATAAACGAGTGACAGAAATCTCCCACTTCACTGCCTCCAGCAAGGAACGGTTTTTTGTTTTGTCACTTATGAAGTCTCTTTTATTTATGTTTTGTTTTGTTTAAAATTCACTTTAATGAATAGATTGGGATCATGTACATTTATGGGTACAATGTAACATTTTAATCCATATATACATGGAAAATTTCAAACAATTTAATTTCAATAATTTATCATTTCTTTGTGGTGAGAATGTTAAAAACTGATTTCAAAATTTTGTTCTAATCTCAAATAAAAAGAAGCTCATACCGTGTGTGTCAGAACAGGGTCAAGGTCACGTTGGATGCTCGCTGAGGCTGGCGGGCCCGAAGTCACCACCCAGGAGAAGAGTGGGTACTTGGGGAAGGGCTTGTGGATGGCTGTGGGGTAGGCATCCAGTGGCGTCAGACCTTTCAGCTGTCCCTCTTGCTCCGACGGGAGGAGGGGTGTGGGTCCCTGGCCGCGCGCACACGCGCACACACACACACACACACACACACACATCACTGTGGTCTTTGGTGCCTCCTCAGACTCTGAGCCTTTAGCCCCAGGGCCTTACCCCCAGCACAGACCCCCCACCCTGCAGCATGTCATTTCCAGGGAGCCCCCAGCACCCTGACCTTGGGAGCATAAGGCCCAGCGTGGGCTCCATGCCCCTGATTCCTTCTGACCCTTCACAGGCTGCTGTGGAGCTGGCGTGCAATGCGAACCCACCTCACGATGCATTTGAGGGCCAGCACCTCTTGGACCTGTAACTGGGTAAGTGGACGCGGAGAGGGACCACCGAAGGCAGCGTGCTCGCCTGTGGGTTCCTGCACAGAGAAAGGACCCCCGAGGATCTCTGGGCTCCCCGCATGGCCTCAGGCAGAGCAGGTGAAGCTGCACCACTGTGACTGTCCCGAGGTCACGAGTGGCACAGGCCGTCCCTGGCCCCAAGGAAGGGCGTGTCACTTTCAAAATTCATGAGCTGTGTGCGGCATAATGAATTAGTGGTAATTCTTTGACAGCACATGACTCATAAAAAATGCGATCCTCTCAATACAGGCAACTTGGAATATTGTCTTTTTTGGAAGTTTAACTTACAAAAATACTCACTTCATTTAAAGACTGATAAGAAATGGCTTATAATAGATAGTAAATCCTACTGGGACTTTAAAATATGATAAGCTGCTCTAGAATATCATAATATATATGCGATATAAAAATCTATTACTTGGGTTACAAATTTATTACTTGGTATCTTATTTGAAGGTTCCTTTACAATCTTATATTACCAGAAAAAAATTGATTCTGCAGTCAGTCCATAGAAAAATGTTTAAATGTTTCTATGTATAAAAATAGAACCTGTATTTATTTTATAAACTAACGGCATCCAAATTTATCTTTAGCCAGGCCAATGTGAATGGAGTATAAATGTAAAAATGCAACTTAAATAGGAGAAAAAAGGACAAAAATATTTATGCATAAAATACACAAAAATTTATCAAGGTTGCGATTTTTTTGACTACATAATATATACGGTTTAGTGGAAAGAAAGTAAATGACATTACCGAAGCCCATTCCCATGAAAATAGTACTTACAACTGTAACACAGTAGTCACTATACATTAATCCCACTCGCATCGGTTAATTACATCACCCTTTAAGACGGACGTATAATGTAATTAGAGATTTGAACAGTTCACAGCCAGATCACTTAAAGTAACATTGTTAATGGGCTCTGGAAGTTCTGTCTTTACTGTTGCCAGTGTTACAACTTCTAATTACCCTCATAATTAGGGTTCTGTCACCGCAGTGGAGGGAACGGTCCCTAACACTAATGGGCATTAGCCATCCTGTGCAAGGCATGTTTTGATGTTCTCGTCCAATTGCTTAGGGTCGGAGGAGCGATTTGCCCTTGGAAACCTGGCGGTTGCTATGCGGTGGCCTGGGCATCCTCCCCGGCTTCTCCGCGCCGCCGTGGCCACTGCTGTTCCCATTCAGAGGGAGTGTATAAACTCTATTCACTGGGACTCCTCATGAAATGTAAATGTGGCACCTATGGATGAAATTTCCCGAATTTAAATTGCCCCTGTTGCTCGTACTACAAAATAACAGCGTAAACTTGGATGTCAAATCAACTGGAATGGAAATTAAACGGCATCAAAATTTCCTTCATGTACAGCTAGATCTGCTGCTAATTGACAAAGGTGAGGGATTGAAAGTAAATGGGGGAAAAGAAAAGAATCCCGCTGCTCTGTTGAGAGTCATGTGTGTGTATGCGGGCTGGGAGAGGGCTGGGGTGGGGTGTGGGAAGGGGGAGGGCTGTGTGAGGAGGGGGGAGAGGGATGTGGGGTATGGGGGAGGGGGAGGGGAGAGGATGGCGTGGGGATGGGGGAGGAGGAGGGTCACAGGGTGTTCAAGATGAGACGACAACAGCCATTTGTTCACTGAAATAGTAGATTTGGGCTCATTCACATACTTCCTTAGGGCACTTCCTAATATTTTAAAAGGGCTTCATTAGAATTTGAGTTCGTTTATCCTGTGGCGACTCATTTGTCGGGTAACTGGACTTCTCTGCAGACCTCAGAGGTGCAGTATGCACGGCCAACTCTAAGAATACTTTCTTCCTAGGAAACCTTTTTCCTTTTACAGCTGTCGTCCTGGTGTGGATCACAGGCTCAGCTCTCCGGTGTCTTCCCACCTCGAAACAGCCTGTGGCCCAGAGGCTCCCGAGCTTCGGTCAGGACACAGGGCCCTCGGAAGGCGCTGCTCCCCCGGCACAGCTGGGCCCCATCTCCTGCATCCCACTGCACCCCGGGCCCTGAACCTTGGCCTGGAACACCTGTCATGCCTACAGCCTACTGGACTGAGTGCTGGAGACTCAGTGTAGGTTTACCTTTCTCATATTGCCACAAGACCAGTGTGCTGTTGCCATTTCCAGCTGCACAGAGTGAGGGTTTGAACCCACATCTGGTTTGTGCTCTGATGTGATTTGCGTATGCGTAGAGACCATGGTGCTGCACAGCCGTGCCACAGAACCACAGAGCTTCGTGAGGAAGGGTGATGGTGAAATCCAACTGTGGAGGTACCCAGCTAAGTGGGTTTCCAGGTCTGGGAAGAAGATGGGGAAGCCCAAGATGGACTCTTTGGAGACCTGCTTTTCATGGAGGGCACAAGGAAGCTGATGAAGAAGAGGAAGCTGGGGGGCCACCCCTGCCTCCCACGGGACCCAGTGAGTGGAATGACCCCACTCGGGGCCATCGGTGGCTCCCTCAGTTCACCAGCAAATCCTGATTGGACACCTGTGAGCTTGGATCTGGAGGGTAAGCAAGGTCCTTCACTTCAAGAGCTCACAACAGGGCTGGGGGAGAAGAACCAGCTTCAGGAACAAGTGATCAGACATGCAGGCAACAGGACAGGAAGTAGTATAAATGAGGCGGACACAGATGCTCAGGGATCTTGTGGAGAGAGCTTTTCTATGGGACAGGCCACGGGGCCTTCCTGCAGGAAGCAGGAATTAATTTCAAAAGGCAGAGAGATGGAAAGACATAATTTCAATGAGGGGGTGGGGAAGGGAACCAAACAACAGGGGTTTCCAATGTGTGTTCGGCTGATACGCCAGCAGAAGAGAGCTCAAAGATTAGCGAGCTCAAGAATGGGTAAGGAGGAGGAGGTGAGACTTGGTGTAAAGTCCCAGCCGAGGGTGACAAGTGAATGTGCTGCCCTAAACACAGCTCAGGTGGTCCAGGTGGGATGTTGGGCCTGAAGAGACAGCTTGAGACATGCTGTATCTATGGTGATGGTGGAACCCTCTTCCTGCGTGAACTCCTGCACCCACTGACGGGCATGTGCTGAGACCATTGGGAGGCAGATGAAGCTCCTGGGGGTGTGATGCAGGGGATGCACCAGGCTGAACTGCACCCCCTTCCTCTGTCCAAGTCCTAACCCTCAGGGCCTCAGAATGTGCCCTTATTTGGCGACGGGTCATTGCAGATGTAATTAGTTAGGAAGAGGTCATGCTGTGGTGGAGGGAACCCTGATTTCTGTGGCTAGTGTTCTTATAAAAGTGGAAAAGTGTACACAGTGACAGACACATGAAGAGAGAAATGGTGTGGGGGACACAGAGAGAAGCCCGCTATCTGCAGCCCAAGGACAGAGGCCCGGGCTCCATCCTGTCCTTGCGGCCTAGAAGGAACCAGCCCTGCAGATACAACCACCATGGACTTCTGAGCTGCAGAGCTGCGAGATGGGGATTTCTTCCCTTTGTGCCACCAGGTCTGTAGCAGGGAGGTCAGTGGCCACGAAGAGCAGGGCTCTTGAGATTGGCCACAGCCTTGGTGCAGAGCCCAAGGACGGCAGCGTCTGTGCTTAAGAGGCTGAGCAGCTCACCTGTGAGGAGCCAGCCCAGGTAGGGCAGGGTGTGGGGGACGTCTGCAGTTTGTCCCTTAGGCAAAGTGCAGCCCCCAAAATGGCGGTGATACCACAGGCTGGGGATGTGGAGAGATGGATGTGCTGGGACCTCGCAGACAGGACTGGGAGACAGAGGGGTGCGAGGATGACGCCTGGTAGGCAGCCTGGATGGTGGGGACAGGTTGTCCACACAGCCAGAGACGTGGATCCCTCTGTGAGAGTGTCAAAATGCTGGGGCCAGCGGGGCCACCAATGTGGGTGTAGTCCTGGGCCCCTTGCCAGCACCATCTTCTGTGCACAGCTCCATCTGGAGTCTGGAAGAGTGGGAATGTGATCATGGGAGGAGACTCCAGTCCGGAATGCTGCCTTCCGGTGTGCAGGGGCCTTCGGGAAAGCCTGCTGTGTTTCCTTGCTGGCAGACATGAAATAAGAATGGGTTTCCCATGGGCAAAGCCCCTTGGGGGTCTGGACGGCTAAACAGGATCTGCTAAGTTCACAACTCACCAGCCTGCTCAGATGCACTGAGGAGCCTTCCCAGCACTCCGGTCACCTTGACTCTGCCCGTACAGGGGACTGGGATTCTCTCCACATGTGCCTTCCTCTCTCGGCAAAGGTGCCAGGAGGCTTCCTGGAGTCCCCCTGAGGGGTGAGAAGGGACTGTTTCCCACACAGCAGTCCACCCTGCTTCTGGACGTCCCGGGGAGATTTTGCTGGTGTCCTGGGACTTGGAAAAGAGTTTGACAGTGCCTCAGGACAGGGTGATGTTCCTATTCCTACTTACAACAGTTTCCATAAATTCAAAAACAGTGTAGATAAAAGCTGGGCAAGGGTGAGAGGCAAAGACTCAGGGGGCCCTGAGGGATAGGCAGGGCCGGTGCCAGGGACAGCTCTGGGCTGAGGACAGCTTGTGGCCATCCTCCAGGGGACCTTCGTCCTCCATGGGACCTTCATCCTCCACACCTTCCCCTTCCAGGACCCCAGCAAGAGAAGGCTGCCTCTGTGAGCTTATGCCATGCTTCCTGCTCCTGCTCATCTTCCATTGGTCCATTTCTGTTTCTGAGGTCCCATCCGATTGACTTGTTCCTGTTTCTAACTTCCTATTGGCCCATTCCTGTTTCTGACTTCTCAATGGCCCATTCCTGTTTCTGACCTCCCATTGTCCCTTTCCTGTTTCTAAGCTTCCATTGGTCCATTCCTGCTTCTGCTCTCTCATTTGCCAATTTCCTCCAGTATCAGGCCCTTTCTCTTCCTCTTGTTGCCCAGCCTGGCGACCCTGAAGTGTGCATAACCTCACCCTAGACATGCCCATCTCCTCAGCTGGCATCGCTGCAGGTAGAGAGCAGCCTAGTTCTCGAGTCAGAAAAGTCTCTGGAAGGTCTGGAGGTGCAGTCACTGAGGGAAAGAGAAAGGCCAGCAGGTGAGGTGGCTCTGGGGTGATCTGGGCAGAGGCAGCACTGCAGGCCCAGACGCACTGGCCCTGTCTTTTTGACCACGACGGGGCAACCGGTCGGCCGCTGGGGCAGTGAGGAAGTGGCCTCCACACCCCTGCTTGGGTCTGCCCCATGCCCACCCTCCCGGTCCCAGCCCAGCAGATGGCCAGGAGCCACATGGGCTTCTACTGAGGTCGGACTGACTGTGAGATCTGGGTGTCCCATTTTATTTTATTTTTTATTTATTTTTGGGGGGTGCGTCCCATTTTAGAGGACCCTTTTAAGCCAAACCAATACAAAACGAAAGCAAAAACACCCTTAATGGAATCCACACAAAGAAGGAGCCATTGTTGGTGTTCGGCTCCAGGGGACCAGAGCACACATGTTTGGCCACATCTGCAGGCACTGGGGATGGAGTGAGGGGACTGTCCACTGCCTTCAGTCTCCAGTGGACCTGGGGTGAGGCGGGAACGTGACCTGAGTCTGCTGCCGCACACTGCCTCGAGGGCTCTGCGGCTACGTCTTCGGGCGGGTACGCAGGTCCCTGGGCAGCTGGCTCCCGTAGCCCTGAACAGGAGACAGCTTACTGTGGCCGTGGTGTGTGAACTCATGGTGGCAGCAACATCTTCGTAACGAGCACGTGCCCTGTTGACCCTTAATCCATTTCCCTCAGCTTCCTCATGCTCTTCCCAAAATGGTGTCAGGCGCAGCTTTTGATTCGTGGGTCAAGACCTGACCCCAGACCACATTTGTATTGACCTGAAATGGTAATTACTGAGCTGTGGCTCGGAGGGAGCTGGGATGAGCGGGTGTGTCTCCTGGGTGCAGGACAGTCACTCTGTCCCCACTGCCCCTTGTGTGTGACTGTGTTCTTCTCACACAGACACACAACGCTGTCACTGCAGATTCAGGGACCCTAGGTGGTCTGGTTGAGGGACAAAGGACAAGTCGATGGCATTTGCTCCAGTCTTGGGGTGTGGCTGTCACATGCCTCTGCCCCGTGTGCACAGCTTCTGCTATTGCTGTACATGTTCCGATTTCCTTCAGGGTGGCTGCGGCCCCACACTGCTTCCCCTGCTCCGGCCCTGTGCATCATTGGTGGTCAGAGAAGCTCTGTGGCCAGCTTCCGTCTGTAGGGAGAACGTACAGGAAGTGCGGCCCCAGACACCCAGCAAGGCCCTTCCATTCACGCCCAGGGTCTGAAGTCGCCCCTGGATGGCTGGTCCTTTGGGCGATTCTGCCTCCCACACTCCCCACTGACCCCGAGTTTCCCGTCTACCGAATACTGTCCCCTCCTCGTGGTCGTGCACTCCAGGCTGCAAGGTTCCACTTCCGGTTCCCCGGACGCCCCTGTCTCGCCACTGATGGCCACGCTGGCACCTCTCTCTGCATCACCCTGGGCATGGGCAGGTGAGGGTGTCGATGCTGTGCCTCCAGCATCTTCAGGGGTGAGTTTGTCCCTTGCGGTTGCTTGTGTCCAGGGCTATGAGAGGCAGCCCTGGAGGGGACAAGGGTGACGGTGCTTCAGGAGCCAGCCACACGGCGCGATGTGGTGCGAAGCCTTGTGAGCATGTGCTGGCGCTCGACACAGGAGCACTCTCTCCAGGTCGGGTCGACCCAGAGCCACCTGCTCAGCCCAGGTACACTGACTGGACAGCCTGCTCTGCTCTCAGCACCCGTCAGAATAATGCTCTTGTAGGCGCAGCAAATTGGGGACACTGGAGAGAGGTACACATTGAATATCTTGTGGTTTGGTTGCAAAGGGAAGAAACGGCCACTGTCCTGGTCACTGAGATGCAAACCTGAATCGTGAGGCTCGCTGGCCTCTGAGACAAGTTTCGTGCTCGTTAAGTTACACATCTCAGGCTTCCCCTTGACGTGGAAGATTCGTGCCAAGAGCATCTAGGACGAGCGTGGAGACAGCACAGGGGCGTGGAGCACAGGCGGAAGGCCTGAGTCTCAGCCTCAGAAGCGTGCTCTGGCTGCAATGCCTAGTAAGTGTCAGTGACACACCAAGCGCCAGCCTCTGCCTATGACCACTGACTTAGCCACAGCTCCCCTTCCCGGGGCCTGTGCCTCCGGCGGGGACAGCAGGGTGTGTGGTGGTCTCTCTGTGGGAGCAGGTGGCCAGCAGGTTCACACAGAACTGTGGGGAGGCTGGTCAGGCAGGGGGAGGCTCCTAGCATGGTCCGGGCTCAGGGAACTGGGTCTGAATCACTGCTATGGTACCCATGGCACCATGCAGTCCGGAGGGGAAAGACTCCAAGAGGTTCCTCTGAAATCTTTCCCCTGAGCACACCTGGAGGCTTCCTGCTCATGGCCAGCCCTTGCCTCTCATCCAGGGGGCCAGCTGGTCCTGGCACAGGAGCTCCTACAGCAGTGCGCCTCACGCCAAGGAGACCAGCTGTGTGTGGCCCGCGTCACCTTCCCTGCACACACTCTCTCTTCCCTCCTCTCAGCAGCCCAGGACACGGGTGCCACTCCCACCCCCACCGTACAGAGGGAAAGGGGACCCGAGAGGGGGTGACTGGCCTAGGGTCACAGGGTTTCAGGCTGCAGGGTGGGAGAGTGCAGTGGCCCTTGTGTGGCACAAACACTTAGATCCGTGCAGTTTCTCTTCATTAGACGGCAGGTCCTATACATCCAGTCTGCACATGTGTGTTAGAGACAGGAGTTTTAGGGAATGAGGACCCTGGATGGTCCTGTTTGACCTACTGTTGGATCAGCATCTTTCCCATGTGAATAAACATGGAATTAAAAATGGGGATTCCTCAAAAAACTAAAACTAGAAATTCCATTCCACCCAGCTATCCCCCTTCTGGGTATCTTCTCCAAAGAGCTAAAGACATCATATTACAGTAATCCAGCCACACCCGTGTTTAGAGCAGCGCAATTCAAAGTGGCTACATTTTGGAAGTAGCCTTGTAACCCTCAATGGATGAACGGATAAAGAAAATGTAGTATTTACGCACAGTGGAGCACTTTTCTGCCATAAAGAAAAACTTCAGTCATCTGTAGGAAAACTGACGGACCTTGAGACCATAATGTTAACTGAAATAAATCAGACACGTAAGTTTAAATATCTCAAGGTTTCTCTTATATGAGAAACCCAAAGTATAAATAAATTAAACAGCAAAATAAAAGACAGATAATAGGAAAGAAGGAGATGGATCTTTTGCAGATAGGAAGGGGATCAAGAGATGGGGGAGTGGAAGGGGCAGTAAAAAGAATTGAGATGCATTATGTACGTGCGCCAACTCCCCATGAGGAATGTGACCATTGTGGGCTACAAATGTGGGCTGATAAAAATCAAGCCCCTCTCACCACAGAGTTGCGGTGTCCCCACAGACAGGAGTATGGAGGCTTGTCCTCATGGAGCACACGTCAGTATGTCAAAACACACAGAGTGAACATCAGCCTTTCCCATCAGGATGAGAAAACAATTCCTCTCCTTACGGAAGCCTGCAAGCGCACAGAAAATGATGGAAACCCAGCAGACACGGCGCATGCCGGTAATCTAGCACTCTGAGAGACTGAGGCAGGAGTCCAGCCCAGGCAACTTAGCATAGCACCAGACCTTGTCTCAGAACAAAAAATTTTTAAAAAAGCACAGGGGCTGTAGCTCAGTGTGGAGGTCCCAAGTTCAATCTCCAATATAACAGAAAGAAAAAGAAAGATTAAAACTCAGCAAGGTAAGAATAAATTGAAGTGAGTTTGGGTTCTGGGGACTAACTGTAAAACCCCACTGAAGTTGGTGGAATGCACTTTGTGGACGGGCTGCTGGCTCTGGTGACCAGGGAGGGTACACAGCCACGCAGCCAGCCCTGCACAGAGGACGCTCTGCCAACCCCGGGACCCCATTCTAGGAAACACTCGGCTGTCACGGACACCAGGGAGGAGGACCTGAGGCGGCCGGGCTCACTCCAGTTGATTCTGGCTTCCTTGAAGGGTCCCCTTAAGGGCCCTCGAGGAGAACATGATGGTGAGATGCAACCCTGAGGCCAAGTCCTCGCCCTGAACTGGTGCTCACCTACGAGCAGACGGACGAGCGTTCCAGGCACACGTTCAAGCGAGGCTTGAACGCTGGGCTCTGAAAATGTTCCCCCTGGCTTCCGGCTCAAAGGCAGGCTTTAGTAAACACTCCAACAACTTCTGCTGAGATTTACCTTCAAATCTCCATCAAATGAACATAGAAATTACTGCACTTCCATTAATCCAGTAGCGTTCCAAAACTGACTGTCATCATTCCCTCATCTACATACTTGCTTGTAAAGCAAGGCCAGAGATGGGAAGTATTTTTATTTAGTGGTAAACACGTGTTTAGTACTGAATGATGCAATTTCTCTTTACACGCAATTTTAGCATGTGCAGGACTCTGGGAGTCAGCGGTGCTGACTTTGCTGGTGATGGTGATGGGGACTTTCCCGTCATTCAGCACTTCCCGCACCCTTCCCATAGTCCTGACCGCTGGCGCGTACTTTGAGAGGTTTTTTTTTCTAGAAAAGAGTTTAAGGTTGTTGTTCTTTACCACAGCTGCAAGGTGAGGGATGGGAGTGTGTCCTGAAAGGTAACCAAAGATCTTGAAATTCCCTCTGTGTCCCAAAGCTTGGATGTCACTCGTTTACAGTGGACATCACTGGGCTAAAGTGGCTTCCTTCGCCATCAGCTGTACAAGTGTGGGCAGGCCACTCCCCATAGCCGAGCTTCTCCATCAGTAATGCAGAGCAATAACAGCACCTCCTCCAGAGCCGTGGTGAGACCCGAAGAAAAGAACATGGCATTTCCCAACTGGTTGAATAGTTATGAATAACAAAGATGTTTTTGAAAACTACACATTTCTGGCTGTTTCACATTGGTAGTAATCTCAAGGGTCTTGGCAGTGCAGGTGAAGGTCCACAAATTTAACAAGAGTGCCGCACCCTTCTGCCGTCAGGGATAAAATGCAGCAGCGATGTGCTCCACAGCAAGTTCTCAATGGACAGAGCTGGGCTGTGCAGGTGAGGTGCACTCCTGGTCTGGGCTTCCACCCAGGTGGGGCTGGCGACCCACTTGTCTCTTTTGAGAAATGCTCCCCAGGGCATGAGCCCACGTGGGATTTGGTTTCTCTTCACTGGTTCTTTTTAATTCTTTTCATAGGAAACTCTGTAGGCAATTAATGCAAATTTGGAGCTAAATGCAGACCCAGAAACCACCAACACAGTCTCCTTCCCCACCCTTCCCATCACCCAAGGCTTCCCCTGCTCTCTTTTTTATTATTGTTATATTGCAATGTGAACATTCCCCATAAGATCCAACCTCATGGCACATTTTACAACACATGATACAGGACTGTTAACTGCAGCCACAATGCTGTACAGTAGAGCCCTAGAAGTGGAGTTTCTTGTATAGTTAAAATTTTGTACTCTTTTCCTAGTTCCTCCCCACTTTTCCCTCCACCGGTCCCTGGCAACCACCATTCCACTCTGCTTCGGTGAGCTCAACTACTGCAGATCTATCACACAGGTGGCATGATGTAGGACTTTCTCTGTGCCCGGCTTATTTCAGTGAGCATGACGCCCCCCCAGGTCCATCTATGTTGTTGTAAATGATGGAATTTCCTCCTTCTGAGGGCTGAATAGCACCCTGGCACAGACGCCTGGGCTTTTCTCCATGCAGCCATCTGTGGCCATCTCAGCTGTGCCCATTTCTTGGCTAATGTGAGTAGTGCTTCAATAAACACAGGTGTGCAAGTGTCGCTCTGAGGTCCTGACTCAGTTCCTTTGTGTATATGACAAGAAGGGGGGTGCTGGATCACATGGCATCTCTCTTTTCAAGCTTGTGAGGAGTATCCACTGTTTTCCAGAATGGTGACAATTACATTCCCACCAACAGTATAAAATACATGAAGTGTTATCAAGCATTATGGCGAATGGTTACATAAAAAAAATTATTCCAGTAAAAAACACCTGGCTATGAACCCCCCTCCAAATCCTCTCCTTTGAGCTCTGGAGTCCTCTTTCCTGAGTGTCTTTAGTTGCACTGTCCTGGCCACACTGATGTCCTGAATCAATTAAAAAATGTTTCCCTTTTACGGTCCTTCTGACTTTGGGGAGGAGCCAGGAGTCGCACGGTGCCAGATCCTGCAAATAAGGCGGATGAGAACAGAGCAGAATGTTTTTACTTAACAGAAATTGTTATAAATGTTTGGTCAACGCGGGGGGTGGTCAAAAAACACAATGAACGTTTGAACATTTATTACCGTTAAAGACACATTGTCATTAATCTTCTTCAAAATACTCCTGCTCACTTCCAACACACTTATCCTATCGTTTTTTGGCAATGTATCTTTTACCGTAATTAAAAAAATTATTCACTGTAGTTTTTGATTACCCCTTTCACAAGGGTTCCCTTTCCTCCACAACCTCGCCAACACTTGTTACTTCTTCTCTTTTTGACAATAGCCATTATTATTGGAGTGAGGTGATATTTCAAAGTAGTTTTTAGAAGTAAAAGTGATATATTTTTAAGATGTACAATGTGATTTTTTTGACACACATGTACATTATGGAGTGATTACTACATGAGACTTAGTTTTGTTGATATTTTCCATTTTCTGCTTCTTTATTTCTGCTCCAATCTGTAGTTTCTCCTTCCTTCTGCTACTTTTGGACTTGGTTCGTTCTTGTTTCTCTGGCTCCCTGCGGTGTGAGTTCAGGCTGTTTACGAGGAGGCTCTTCTTGTGGTTGAGGAGTTTATTGCTGCGGACCTCTCTCTCCATGCTGCTTCACCCCTGGGCTTCCTCTGCGTGGTAGGGCTCTCTGTGCAGGGGCGCCCACAGGCGACTCCCCGAGTCAGAGACAAGAGAGTCGCTCGGGAGGAGATGTGACAACCAGGGTGAATAGGCTGAGGTGCCCCCGACACCACGTTCGGAGGAAGGGCTGACCTGGCCACTGACGGGGGGTGGGTACGGCAGCTCCTCTGGGCCGTGGGCTCCCCGGGGTGCCTGGGGAGCCCCTTGGCAGACGGTGGGAGAGCAGAGACAGAGTCCCAGTCAATGGGTGACTGCGGACAAACGAGTGAGCCGTCCACAGGCAGCAGGTGAGGGGCAGAGTCACCGCTAGGATGCCTCCTCCTGCTCTGTGCATCCCTCCCACCCCCCGTCCCGCTCCCAGCTCCACGGCCTCAGCACCAAGCCCGGTCCACAGCCTGCTGTGGCATCTGTCTACACATGTATCTTCCTCATATCACCCGTCACTGAGACACAACGCCCAACACCCACGGTTAAAGGAGGAGAAGCTCATTTTGGCTCAGTCTCAGTCCAGGGTCAGCCGGCTCCAAGCAGGCCGGCATGGGGCGGGGTGCCGGCAGAGGAGAGGCTGCCCACGACACGGCGACAGGGACGCCGGGAGAACCGGGGAGCAGTGGGGAGAGACACAGCCTTCAGGGTCATGACGGCGACGGGCTCTTCACGATCCCATCTCCTAACAGCAGTCAGCTCCGAGCCCCACGGCCAGGCACCTTCTAAAGGTCCGCCTGTGAGCACACGAGGCTCTAGGGAGACATCTGGACAGGAACCACAGCAGTGCACCCACTTTTCTACTTTCATAGCAATCTCCGCCAACCTCCCGAGCACCAGGGAGCCCCTTCGAGTCAGGAGTATGGGGCGCGGGTGTTGGTCCTCTGGCTTTTCTATCCCTCCTGCGGCCCCGTGGAAGACCTTCAGGACTGTGACATGGGACTGGCTGGTGATGAGAAATGCGTATCAGAATAGGGACTCACAAAACCTGCAGGTCTCTCTGTGACCCACGGTAGGGTGAAATGCTCGAGTATGTTTTGACGTGAGACCAGCATCCTCTCCTGAACAGGGGCTGTGGGCCAGCCTGTTGGGCCCATGTGTGAACACCCGTCCGGGATCCGCTCCTAGAAACAGTGAGCTGAAACTACCCGTGGAGCAATCTTGCTGCAGTTTCCATTTTTGATGATTTTCCCTAATAATTTACCTTGGTTGCATGTATAGGTAGCCCTATGTTTTTAAAAGCAAGTTGCTTTTATCTAGTTGTTCCAAATTATTCAGCTTAATTTTCATACAAAACCAATTCTTTCTCTTTGGTACTCAGATTTCAGCGGCTCGCAACATGCAGTGAAGTCACAAAGTCAGGACCCCAGCTAGAGTGGCACGTGGGGGTGACAGGAGCGCAGCTTCGTCTCGAGGAGGCAAGTGTCTGTGTGCCTCCCGAGGGCGCGAGGAGGGCTTTCTGGGCAGGTAGGTGAAGAGAAGGTGGGCTGAGAGGCTCAGACCCACTGCTGATACCCTTGCCCCTTCCCACCATGTCTGCACCACACCTGGGACCCTGCCTCTCCTTCCACGTTTTGGGTGTATGTCGGTCAGCTCATCACGGCTGTGACAAATGCCTGAGGAAAGCAACTGCAAGCAGGAAGGGGTTATTCTGGATCACGGTTTCATAGGTTTGGGCCACGGCTGCCTGGCTCCGTCATCCTGGGGCCTGAGATGGGGGACATCACGGCAGGGAGCCTGTGGGGTGCAGAGTTGCACGGTGGATGGGGCAGAGATGGAGAGAGAGGACAGGGAGGGAAAAGTCAGAGTCCCCAAGGTCAGTCCCCACGGCCCGCCTGGACAAGACCTCACCTCCTGTTCCTCGCACCTCCCAGGGGCGCCATGAAAGCGTGAATCCCTCATGGACCAATCCACAGGGGGCCCAGAGCCCTCGCAACCCGGTCACCTTCTGAACAGTGCGCTGGGGACCAATCCTCCACACGCGAGTCTTTTGGAGGACATTTTGGACCCCAACCATCGCAGGGTGTTTTGCAGGCTTATTCATCCAGTCCCTCACTGAGCTTTAACACTGCCACAGCAGCAGCCCATTTTAATTCTAATGTAAATTATGCCACCAAGAATTCTGGCCGTGGTCTTACGAGATCTTTGCCATAGGCCACTGGGGGAAAGGACAAATGTCCTCAGTAGAGTTTGCCGTGTTTGCTGTGGCAGGAGCAGTCAGGTTGGACCTGCAGAGTGCACACCGGCCAGACCTGGAGCCTGAAGCTGCTCATCAAAGGGCGCCACGGGGCAGAGGGTGCAGCCATGGCCCTTGGGGCTTCCAGAACTGCAGAGGAGGGGGCCCCACGCAGGCCCCGTCCCTTGCTCTTTTCCTTCTTTTTTATTGTAGCAAAATATTTACAGTGTGCAACTTGCCATTTGTAAGTGTAAAATTCAGTGGCACTTAGTAAGTACACCCAGGGGCCGCCATCACCATCAGCTATTTGCACACCTTTTCCAGCACCCCAGGGAAACCCCGTGCCCGAGGGGCAAAAGCCTTGCCCGGGCTTACTGCTCACATATCTTGATTTGACCATAACTTTAACAAGACAGAAATGTTCCTTGTGTTGTGTTAGTTAACAGCAAAACACGTTCACTTTTCACAGGCAACTTGAATTAGTCAATAAATGAATTCATGAAAATAACGTACAGGGTTACTGAAATCGAGCAACGGGGTGATGTGCTGGTAAAAACCCAGCCAGGGCGATACAGGAGATCAATGTTTAAAGAAACTGCATGGATCTGAGAAATTTAGAGTTGGCATTTCAAATCTTTCTAAAGTAAGATGCACATGTCATCCTGAAGATTTTGTAATCCAAGCAAAATCATCCTCATTTTCCTTGCATATGAAAGTACCATACGTCCGGCCAATAAATACCTCCGACCAGATTCAGCTCAGACATTTTGCACTGAATTCCACCTTAGACACCCCGGGATGGGGTTGGGCCTTCAGGACGGCTTCCTGCATTCTGGGCCAGGAAGTGCCCACCAAGCTGTCCCCAGATCCCAGAGACTCGAGAGCATCAAAAGCAACACCAAGAGAAAACCATCTCTGGAACTGGCCAGCGCTTATCCAAACAACAATGGCGGCGACAGACGCTTCCAGATCCTGCGCTGGGGTTCTGGGGACATTCACTGTACACTGCCAGGCTCTGTCAGTGGCAGCTGATAAACACAAACACCTTTAAAAGCAAATGCATAAGTATAAAAGAGTAATTTCTTTTGGTCCAGCACGTTGATTTTATGAAATATTTCTGCCCAGATTAAACCTCCTTTGAAGATGTGTGTGTCCCATCAGGCCTCGGGAAGGAACAGGGATGCCCACGTCCTTCACCCGAGGAGGGTGCTAAGGTGGTCGTAGCCTTAAAACACCAACGGTGTGACAATAGCTAAGCCCCCGACGCAAGAGGCAGCCGGGAGGCTGGGCGCAGTGTGCGGTTCCAGGGTATAATCCGGCCGATACACTGTGTTCTTCGCTAAAGGTTGTGAGGCCTTGGCCTAATAAGCATAATCTCATTACACTGCAAATAAAAGTTTCCTATTTATCTCCAGATTTCAAATGAATCTAATAAGGCTTATGATACAGTCACCCAATACCCTAATCATATTTCTGCCTATCTAAAAGCAATCAGTAATTGTGGTACAGCAGAACGTGCTGACAATACCTCTGACACAGAAAGGAGAATGAGAGCCCAGCTGTACTAATTAAATTAAATGCTAGGCTGATGGAATACATTTGCCGGAGCCGGGAGAGCATGGGTGCAGAATTAATAAGCATTACAGCTCAGAGCGGGAGATGGTATCATAATGGATGTGAGGTTTTGATGTTGAGAGCCCCATTCAGATTCAATGTACCATAATGCACGGCTCTGACAGCTGCCTGGAGAGGTGCAGCGCTTTGAACAAATTGCACAGGAACTTTCCCGCTTGCACGGCCCTCGCCCAGGAACATGGGATTTGGCGTCGCCCTTGCAGCCTGCAACCCTCCAGGCCCGGCCCTGCAGGCGGAGCCGCGTTGGAGCGGTGCTCTCCTGGGCCTCTGACCAAACCCGCGACCACGCCGCCTCTCTCCTTCCGCCCTGGCTCGGGGGTGGAGAGCGTGGCCACGCAGGCAGCTCTGTGAACCACTGTAGGATCGGACTTTTCCACAAGGCGTCTTCCCACATCTCCTCGGGGACCCGGGGCCGGAGGAGCCGCTACCTGGAGTCACCGATGCTGCGTGTGGGGCCCAGCAAGATCCCTGTGGTGGAGACTGACCGCCCTCAAAGCTGGGCCCTGCTGCCTCTGCCAGCGCAGCAAATCCCTGGCTCATAAATTAGCTGCGCTATCTCGCCTGCTGCAGCGCAAAGCCGCTGTGCCAGCCGGCCAGCCAGGATTCATTATCATGAGGTTTTTGACAGGATATTAAATTTACTAATCCTGAACTTGCCGGACTGACCCTCCCAGGGAGCAGACGATGCTAATGTCTGCCCGGGAGACACTGTCTTCTTTTTCCTTCTCCTGTGGTTCTCCAGTGGCCCCCACAGTGCCCTCCCCACCCCTCAGGTCTCCTCGTGTGAACATGGTCACCTGGGCCACAAGCATCCATGTACAGCCCACGTCCTTGAAGTGTGTTCCGGCCCCACAGTTCACAGGCACCAAACCGTCCACACTTGCAGATACACAACCTATCTGTTCCCAGCACCCTGGATGACACCGAGTAGCCAGTGGCCTTGAGGGCAGGTGAGACCGCATGTCCCTGGTGGGGGTCCAACCCGTGCTCACACAGCTTTGACCCAGAGACAATCCAGCACGTTGTCTCAGGATACACCCACACCCACTTGTGCCCATGTCCTGACAAGTCTGCCTCCAACACACACTCCCTACACACATATGCACATACCACATGCTCAAACCTACACGTGTGCACACAGACCTACATCCCGTACCTATGTGCACATGACCCACAGATGTACACACAGGCATACATATAAACACGCCACACATGGGCATGCCTATAGGGACACACGTGCCCTCATGCACACACACACCCTGCACAAATGTACAGGCACACATCACGCCTACACATGGGCATACTCACATACACACACTCATTCACACATGTGCATGCACACGCAGTCACACACACATGCACACACATGTGTGCAAAACACCCAGCAGTGCACACATGCACTCACACACCTTGCACTCACAGAGGTACCCCACACATGTGCACCTGCAGTCCACTGTCAAGTTGTGCCTGGCACCTCTGACTTAGTTGCCTTCTGTGTGGTCCGGGCACTCCAGCGCCCAGCCTGGTCCCCTCTGTGTGATCCACAGAGACCAGCAAAGACCGAATACGCAAAGCGGCCACCCCTCTGTGCAGTCGCTGCCCTCACACGCCAGACACACACGTATGTTGTGATAGCAACTCTACTCTATGTTTATTTCTCTATAAATAAACCCCTGCTACATCAGACCCTGTGTGTATTTTTAGAAAGTTCTGGGTATCACAGCAGAATGCAGCATCTTGCCCATTCATAGTTTTCTGCGCTTCAGTAAAACAAAACATGCCACACATTTCCACTGACATCCTGCCAGTCTGATCATTAAATAATTCAGCATTAAAATCTGGTCAACTCTCCCACCTCCCCGAAAAACTCCTGCGAACACAGCGCCAATTAAGTTGCTGAAAACAGCAGATTTCCACGGATACTGTACAGATAAAGCTGACCATTAAATCGCAATTTAACATCCCCAGGCAGTGGTGGCTGCTGACAGCTTCCAAAGCTTGTAATCTCATTTAACCCCCTCCTGTCAGGAGCAGGCCCACCCCCTTCACGTAATGCCACCAAATTAGACCCGGCAGGGCAGCAGGAGAAAGCGCAGCCTCTTTAGCTAAAAGTCAGGCCGCAGTGGGCAGCCCTGACCTTCAGCGCCCCACTCGCCGTCAGGGTCTCCAGGGACCCCGGAGACATTTGGTTGAGAGAGGAGGAGAGGCAGCCGGAGGGGAGGTGGCGCGGGGCCCTGGCCATGCGGGCTCAGATTTCCCTGGGGGCAAATTACAGAGAATTTTCCTAGACAATAGAAGAAAATTTCACCTGGGCTTTTTCAAGTCTTTCTTTAGTAATAAAAGATGAACCCTGATGGTTCTGTTCAAACTACTCTGGCTCAATATTTCCCTCTGCCTGCCGTGCCCTCTGACTCGGAAGCCAGGGGACGCCTCTGTTGGAACACAGAGCCCCCCTCCGGCCTGCAATGCCTGCATTTTAGATGAGGCCTCCTCGCTGGGGGCTGCAGGCTTCAAAGCTGCTGTCGCTGGCATTTATGCCGTGCCTCGGCTTCCTAAGGAAACCGGCGGCCTCTGACGGCGGCCGGTGGCGCTCTGGGCTTTTCTTCCCCCAGGCCCACCTGTGTTGTTCAGGGTGGTACGCAGAGAAGGGCGAGGCAGTGCGGAGTCCGGGCCCTGGAAGGCCGAGGTTACAACTCCCAAGCAGAGTTGCTTCGGGATCGAGCAGCAGCGCAGGCAGCGGCCATGACCACAGCAACTCCCGGGTGCACGCTCATTGGGGAAAATTGTCCTTCTTTGTTACCTTTTAAAAATATCAGCTATTAATTTAAAAGAGCTTTCTTCCCAAGTGGAAAGCTTTGGGGTTTTCCTGGTACAGAACTTAGATGGGTACGTGGGCCGGGAGAGGCCGTGCCCGTGTCTGGCATGTCCTAGGCTCTGAGAGGCAGCACCATGCTCACAGATCCCACCACCTTCTCTGCATCCTTTGCTCCCTCCTGCTTGAATGGCAAAACTAGGTTGTAATAGCAAGAATCAAAACTTCTGAAAATAACACCACAGTTTAGAAAGAAGAGAGAGACACATGGAGACAGAGACAGACAGGAGAAGCCGCCTTCTCCTCCTGGATTTGGTAAGTAGGTCAACACGCCTAGGAATATCTTTTCAAAGGCAGAGAAAGTTCACGCCACCTGCTTGGGGTGGGAGGCTCTGTCCCTGCCGCCCGCCCTCCACCCCAGCTGCTGTGACTCACCATTCACGTTCCGCTGCCCCGCAGGGAGGACTCTGCGCTCTTCTAGAGGCTGCAGCCCGCATGCAGTGACCAGTCCCTGCGGCTGCCACCAAGGCCGGCTTTCAGGGGCCACTGACCCTCTTGAGTTCCGGGCCTCCCCCGCCTCCCATTTTTCAAGCCCTTGAACAAAGTTAGCTGGAACTGCCGGACAGAGCACCCTAATGTTTACTTGGACTTCCTGGGCTGCAGTGGAGGGAAGTCCTGCCTGCCTGAGCCTTTCTGGTTTATTTAATTTGTCAGTATAATGGGAGCGGCTGAATGAGAGACAGAGAATGCAGTGTGGTATAAAAGAAACAAAGGCTAAAAGTACCACTATTTTGATTCCCTTTTTAAAATTACTTCCAAAGTGTGGTATCCATTGTGAAGAATAATGCTGAACAAAGCACAGGGTCTTGGCAATATTCACAGAGCTTATTCACCCACAGCCAGCCCTGTCTGTACATTCAGAGGTAGAATACACTTATAAATGATGTATTGGAAGGACTATAGCTCCCATTGTGTCCCAGAGTAAACAAAGCAGACAGGAGCTGACTGGCATACGGGCAGCGAGGCCACACCGGACCCAACCATTCCCCTGGCTCCCAGAGGGAAAACCAGGATCGGCAGAGCCAGGGGCTGGCCCGGGACAAGGAGGGAAGGCGGAGGGGAGCCCCTACCTCTCCTCTCCACCATCCACCCCCAGGTCTGCAGGGACCCCCAGAAGGTTTACCAGGGACGCAGCCCTCCCACTCCAGCAGGGATGGCACCATTTCCAGAATCTTTCACCTAGAGGACACTGGCGTCCCCCTGAGACAGTCCCTGTAAGTCTCAGTAGGCTGGACTGTGGCCTCTGTGTGCTGTGTGCTGCCTGGCAGGTGACTACAGTCTTGGGGACAGCCTCTCACCAGGCCCGTCGTTTTGGGGTCATGGAGGCCGTGGCGACCAGCTTGGCCCTCCCTGGCTGGGACACTCTGTGTCTACATGCCCCGTGGCAGAGGTGCCCGGGAGCCTCCCTGTGTGGCACCGTGTGGCACAGCCTCCTTCTCACCTGTCGGGCTCATCAGCGAAGCCTCTCCTGCCCCAATGCCCTGGTGAGAAGGCCCTGTGCTTTGCAAACTAAGAACGTCTGTCCTTGCCAAGTTGGGGTGGATTTGGGTGTTGTTTTCTTTCAGTAAAGCATTTTTAGACGCCCTTGGTGGCAGGGAAAAGTGGTTTGGTTCTTTATCTAGGGTTCTTGTCCCACAACAGAAAAACAGTGTTGTGCTAGAATTCAGCGAGGAGACCTGGGCTTCCCCAATCAGGCCTATGCCACGCGCATGCCAGTTACCTGCACCCTAAGAAAGAGCCTCCCTGAAAGGGGAAAATTGAGCCATGTGGTAACACATTGAAGAAGGAAACTGCTCGGGGATGCAGGCGCTCTGCACCCTCACAGGGTGACTGGGTCGCCAAGGAGAAAGCGTGGCTCTGAGGTGTCGTGTGGGGGACGGAGCCAGTGCCTGCAGGTCCCCCACCAGTGTGTTCGGTCCTATGAGGGACAGCACCATGAAGCCCGCATCGGACAGTGGCTACAGCAAAGCCAGGAGTGAGCAGGGGTCAAGGGGACTGCTGCCCAGTCCCTGTACACTGCACATAACCGTGCTGGTTTATCTAGGTGCCTGGCGTCGAAATTTAATTATCATTCCGATTTGGCAAATTCACATTGCTCAGGCTGAAAAAGCCAACAGCTGTTAGCTCTGGCTGTGTTAGTGACAGTGCCACATGCATTCCCCCCTCCCCACCAGTGACACCCCAGGCGTGGCAGTTGGAGATGAGACCACATCTTGGGCTGACTGGGATGACTGTTCTGTCACCTTCGTATTTGGGAGCCCTTGGTCCTGTGGGCCCAAGAAATGTGTGGGGTTCATAAAACCATCCCAGTGGTCTTGCTGCTGAATTTGTGTGCTTAGATTTTGTTCTGGGAGAGCTGTAAAAATCTTTTAAAATTATTTATTTTCCACAATGGAAATAGAAACCAGTATCAGGGCATAGATTCTAAAATCAGGATACTTTGAATGGCTTTAAAGCTGACACTTGAGTAAATTCTGGAGAATTTTACGCATATAAGTTTATAAGACTAGGTTTTGATGAAATACTCTAAACTTCTGCTCAGGAGGGAAGGAGAAAGTGATGCAACGTGCTGGTGCATTGAAAGTAAGCAATGAAGTACAAGTGCAGAGCAGGAGTGTGGCCAGTCCTGGCATCCTGTGCAGGCTGCGGTGGGAACTCGTGTGCAGCCCTGCTGACTCCCTGTCCTTCACCCTCAGAAACAGGATGAACGACTCTCGATGGGTTGAAGGTAGTATCTGGAGAGATAGCCAAGTTTCACTTAAATCACCATGTGTTCCGGCCTCTGTGCAACTTCAAGGAGAAAAGGTTTAATTTGCTCACAGCTTCAGAGGACTTAGTCCATGGCCAGCTGGCTCCTAGACAGGAACATCATTGTGGAAGGGTGTGGCGGAGGAAGGCTGCTCAGCTCATGGCGGCCAGGAAGCAGAGGAGGGGTCAGGAGCCAGCCACATTCTCCAAGGCCACACTCCCGTGGCCCACCCAGACACACCATAGTGAGCTTTACCTATCTCCTCGGTGTGTCTCAAGCCAGTTGGGATGAAAACCAAGATGAGTCTGCTCTGGAGGTAAGCAAGACCCAGTCCCTTCACCCAGCTGGGCGGGTACCAGCCCTTCGCTGAAGTTTGGCCACCTGGAGGTTTGTAAGGATGATTGGGACATTTTCTACATGGCTTTAGTGACAGTGCTGGCTTTATTTGTGGGCCCAGGTGTCTCAGAGGCCACTGAGTTCAACAGCATCACCTCACTTGAAGGAAGCTGAGCCGCAGTGGGTGGAGATCAGGTGTCACGCAGCCACGTCTGAGATTTGAAGTCTCACAGACCAATTGGTCCAACATCCCCATTTTACAGAGGGAAAAATTCAGACCCTAAGAAACATGACTTGCTCAAGATTAGTTAGTAGACAAACTGGGGTTCTCAGGTATCTTCAGCTACCAAGGTATTTAAATTTTTGAAAAATACAGTGAATCTCCCGTATCCGTGTTTTTCTCCATATCCATGGCGGACTCACCAGCTGTGGATCAAAAATAGTCAGCAAAATGTCACCCTTAATGAACACGTACAGACTTTTTCCTGTCATCTTACCTGAAGAGTGCACCATGGCATCTACTTACACAGCATTCACCTGCACTGGGCGTAGAAGGGGGACAGTGATGATTTAGGTATGAGGGAGGAGTGTGTGGGTCACTGGCAAACACATCCTATTACACAAGGGACGTGAGTGTCACTGCAGGTTTTGGTGTCTTCCCGGGTCCCAGGACCAATCCCCCTTGGGTACAGAGGGACCACGCTACCGCCCTCTGTGAAAAGTGGTAGTGAAGGTCTGACCATAAAGACACCTGGCTATGGGCCTCCCAGGAAATGTCCACTGTTGTGTGCACCAGGTTCCCATTCGGCCTCCAAGGTTCTCTGATCCCAAGTGATGTGGCTAATTGTCACGGAGGTCTCAGAGGCTGCCTGCGCTGGAGCAGCCTGCACCTGTGTGTCCCTTCTGTCCCGCCCTGGAGGAGCCAGGGCCATTGCCATGTGGCTCGCTGTTCCCATTGGAACTCCCGGGGCTGTCCTGGTGTGCAGCTGCTGGTCACCCCAGGCAGGGAAAGTGGGGCTTGGCTACTGGGTCCCTGTCTCAGCCTTAGCAAGGGATTTGTTTCCTAAGCCACTGGCGATATCCCGGACAGCTGAAGTCCACAGATGCATGGTTTCTACGCCTTCATTCCTTGGTAATGTAGATTCTGTAAATGGAGCCCAGGCTGGGCGAGGAAACGAGTCTGGCTCTCACTTGGGATTGGGGGGTCTCCCCATGCTCCACTTCAAAATGGCCATGGCCACTTCCTGGTACCTACTCACACGGTCAGCCTCCTCTTATTTCCCAGGTGACACCTCAAGGATCCCTTTACCCCGTGGATAGCATGGTGAAGGTGAACGGGACACACATGCTCCTTGGTGCTCTGGAAGCTGAGTCTGTACAACTCTGCAGGATCCGAGTCTGCCTTGCTAGGGAACTGCCAGAGGCTGACGCTCTGCCCTGCTCACCCGGCACCTCTTAAGCATTTGGGTCCCTCATTTGATGACTTTATGCTACAGTCCTAGCTAGGCAGATGGTGGGAGGAGCCAAAAACTCATTCCACCGACTTTGACATGCATCAGTGAAGAATCTGAATTTTTGCAGTGAGTACACAGGAAGAGTTTAGCGTTCATCGTTCTGACCTGGAAAGCTCTTTTAAGAGCTTAAATAGTTTCACGCTGTATTTCTTGAATTTCATTCCCCACGACTGGGTCCTGGAATGTTTAGATTTTCAAATGAGGACTCTGATTTCCCCAGGAAGAGCAACCAAAGGCAAGGGAGAAATTCACATTAACAACAGTCGGCTGTGTGCTGCACAGGATTAAACCGCAAACCCATTAGAAAAATCAGTTCTCCAGTGTTTTCTTTCCTAGCTCTTCTTTCTCCTTTTTATTTTTTCATATGCTTTAAAATTCCTCGCAGTCCTTCTTCCTAACTGCACAATATCAAAAGCTCTCTGTTCTAATCCTCTCCCAGGCTGCCTCAATTAATCACTTCTTTATTACAGGACTTGGCGTCCTGCCCTTGCACCCACCAGCGCCGCTCTTCTCTCTGCTTCGTGGGGCTGGGGTGTCTCCTTTCTCCTTTGCATCTCGCCCTTCTCATTTGCTTGCCTCGTGTAAAAAAGATTCTCTGTTTCATTTTTCTTTTTTCCGCTCAGCTTCACTGCCACGTCAGTGCAGCGTGCGGCTCTGTCTGCTGTGCCAGCCCAGAGTCCCCCGCCTTTCTGCAGGAGCTGTGGCTGCCTGTGGGCACCCACCATGCACCTGAGTGCTTGGCACTGTGCAGCACTCTGGCGTGGGTGCCCATTGGCACCCCTGTGGAAGTCCCCAGTGCCCTGGCCGCAGGGTGTTGCCAGCCCCCTTCTGGAGAAGGAAAGGTGGCTGTGAGCCGTCTAATCAGCCTCTGGGCTGGGAGGAGACTGAAGCAGTGCGACTCCGGGCCGGCTGACTCCAGGCTGAGTCTGCGACGCTGACCATGTCTTTCCCGTGGCCGGTGGAGACAGAGCCCCAAGACCTCCAGCCCAGCCCTGGCACTGCTGGCGCTGCGCTCGGGGTTGGCCACCTGCTCCAAGAAGAACAGCTCCTCCTGCGCCATCCCAGTGTCACGAGGGGCCCTGAGCTGTGGACGGAAGACAGGAAGGCCACCTAAAGGCCTGGCCGATGCTGCTCGCGCCTTCCGGGAGCAGATCCTGGTGTAAGGCCACGCGGAACAGCTGATGTTGATGGTGTTCCACGAAAGGTCTCTAGATGTAAAGCAGTCTGTTCTATGTATGTTAATTGATGTCTTGTGATTTGTGTTTTTTCCAAGGCTGTATTGTAAGACTAACTTCCTGGCTTATTATGTAGCAAAGTAAGAACATTTCTGATACCTCTCTATTTAAGTGCCTGAAAACGCAGGCCTTCCCTAAAACAGTAGTCACTGCTTGAGTCCGCTAGTGTGTACCAAGTGTCTGTGTCATACCACGGTTTGGCCCTTGCGAAGTAAAGCATCAAAAATCCAATACCATAGACGTAACTGGTTCCCCCTGGTGTGTTCAAAATGGGAAAGGTTGAGAAAAGACACTGCTTCTTTGAAGTGTGACCAAAAACACAGTGAATATTTAAATTAGAAAAATATTACAGTGCAAGACACATTGCCATGAATCTCCCTCAAAATCTTCCCCCCCACTTCAAACACACTCATCCCGTGCTCCTCGCCACTCTCTGCAGCAGCTCTGGAGTCCTCTTTCCTGAGTGTCTACAATTGTGCTGTCCTGGCTGCCCTGATGTCCTGAATCAATTCAGAACCTTTCCCTTTCATGGTCATCTTGACTTCAGGAAGAGTCAGGAGTTGTGCATCACCAGATCTGGTGAATAAGGTGGGTGAAGACACGGCGTCACGTTTCTATGAATCTACCTTTCCCTTAGAGGGCAGCAGCATTCACTGTATTTTTTAATCACACTTGGCAAAGACACGCTGGAAAGAGGACTCCAGAGCTGCTTCAAACAGTGGAGTCTTTTACTAGAAGACATGTTTATATTTTTATTTAAACTTTCACCGTCTCTTTCGATCACACCCCACGTGTGGCTGAGCACCCAGCTCCTCCGTGCAGCTTTGCCTGCTGTTGGGCCCGCGGGCATCAGCAGAGCAGAGCGAACTCCTCCCCCGGAGTCTGGGACGTCCAGCCTCAGTCACGTCTCTGTCCCCGTGTGCGCCTCCCCCTCGGCGCCTGCCCAGCAGTGGCAGCTCTGGGTGTCTGCCTGGAGGAGGTGTGGTCGAAGGGTCAGAGGCACTCAGCTGTCAAGCCTGGTAGGGAAGAGAGGATGTGATCTCTACAAGCTCCTGGTGGAGCAGTTTTAGGTTCCTAGCAACAATGAAGTGTGGGCTTCACGCCTTCCCCCACCCCGAGGCGGGGCACACCCAGACACATCTGTTCCGCAGACGACCCTGTGCCTCTGCGGGCAGGGGAGGTTGTCAGTGACTCCCAGATTTGGCTTTTCCAGGACATTGTCTCCCGGGATCGCACAGCACGCAGCCTGCCTGGGCCGGCCTGCTCTGGACTAAGCGGTGTGAGATCCCCTCACAGTGTCTTCGTCATGTGGTTGGGATGCACAGCAGGTTACACATCTGGTCACTTCTTGAGGGACATCTTGGTGGCTCCCGTGTATCGCAGTTACGAATAAAGCTGCTGCGAGTGTCTGCGTTTAAATTTATTTTATGGATAAGGTTTTTTAGCTCATTGGAAAAATATCCAGCATGTTTGAAATATGATTGCTGTGTTGAAAAGAATGCATTTTTGTATGTTGTGTTAAAGTATATTGCTAAAATTACTTTCATATTTTTCTTTTTATATTGAAAAATAAGGCTATTATAAAATATAAAATCACATGTGTGCTCTGCACTGTATTTGGTCTGGCGGCCGCAGGTGACCCTTAGAAGGATGGCTGTGATGGCTGCAGTGCTGAGCTGGGCAAAGCCCCAGCCCCAGCCCAGCTGCACCCCAAGCGGGAGAAAACCAAGCCTTGCAGACCCATAGGAGATCGTAGCGCCATGCACCATGGTGGAATTTTTGCAGTGCTGGGCTCCTGCACCCTAGGCAAGTGCTCTACCCTGAGCCACAGCCTCAGCCCCCAAATAAGGTCGAAATAATTTTTCACAAGTGGGCTTGTTGATGGAGACTGATACAGAATATGTCGGAGTCTGGGCACATTAGGGTCGCTCTGCCCTTCCCCGCTTTCTCTCAGCTGGTATTCTGTGACAGTATCCCACACGCAGTAGCACCAACACCCAGCACCGTCCCTCACAAAGGAGGCTTGGAGAGGACAAGGACCTCCTCCTGTCCAGTGGCAGGGGGACACAACCTTTGCTGCTCCCCTGAGCTACCCCATGGCCTGGCCAACAGCCACAGTTTGGGAGGCTGGGCCATCATGGCCTCTGGCTGAGTGACCCTGGAGGAGATGCTGGCCGAGGACATCACGGTGTCTGCTGCAGAAGCCAGGAGAACAGAGCCCGGTTTCTCTAGAACATTGCCTTTGAGCTCGGGACCTTGTGCGGTGGTACAGATTCCCTGCTAGAGTTTCAGCCGTGCCATTCCCAGTGGACCAGAACTGCAAACCCAACACTTGGCCAGTGTGGTGGAGGCCTGGGATGGAGGGACCTGTGCAAGCCGGGCTGAGGCAATGGGGGCCCTGAGCATCCAGCTGGGCTCAGCTGGCGTCTTCCCCGCCTCCACAAACGAGCAAAGGTGTGCACTGTGTGTGAATCGGGAGCAGTGCATCCCGGAGGACAGTATCAACCACTCCATCAGCCAGCGTAGACGCTGGAGCGGACTCGATCCATGCCTCTGACAATGGTGTGACTCTGGCCGAGCTGCTCAACGTCCCTGGCCTCGGTTTCCTCCTCTGTGGTAGAAGTCCCAACAGAGGCAGCCCCTCCTGCACAGGCAGGGTTGCTGGAGGCCTGTGAGCCACCCACAGAGGCAGGAGCACACATTACCCCTGCTGTCTTGGTGGCCCATGACTCAGTGAGCCCAGCAGGGTCAGGGGCAGCTGTGGTCTAGACCCGGAACCCACGGTGGGCAGAACGGGGAGTGAGCATCTTCATGGAGCTGCTGTGCCTGCCCACCTGGCCATCCTTAGAGCATCTCCCACCCTAACAACCACCCATGATGTCCCTGTGCAGGCGAAATGCTTCTTCCTGCCCCAGCGGGGACCAGTGAGGTGTGTGCCGGGCTCAGCCGCCGCTCTGCATGACATGCTGGAGCTGTGAATCAGGATGCTTTTGCCTTTTGGCAGCTATTTTAAGGTCACGAAGTCACAGCCCATGTGACAAGGAACTGAGAAACTGTAATTATTTGCTGCACAGCCCCTGTTGGCGTAGGGTGGTCGTAATTAGTGAGGCTGAAACTATTTCCAGGAGCTCTAGGTCGGAGCCCTGACTGCTGTCCACCCCTCTGCCTTCGTGCCCAGGGACACATCAGAGGTGCAGAGCAGTCTCGATATAATTACCATGGGCATACAGCACAGTCATCACCCTCAAAGACAGGCGTGAAGTGGGGAGAGCTCCGCTGTGCACGGGCGTGCAGTCCCTACCAAGCAGGGTGCAGCTCGAAGCCCACGCTGTTGCTAGGAACAGACGAACTTCAGGGGACCCCCTCATGATGCCGTGACACCCCCTCACTGTGCCCACTGCTTGCTGGGCCCCTGGAGGACAGCGTGACCGGGCACCCATTTGGCAGCTGTGGTGGGTGTGTGCGCAGGGGCCGCCGACCTGTCAGCAGATCGCCCTGGTGAAGGCTCCAGAGAGCCTCTTTTGCCCACGCTGGGTCTGGGCTGGGTCTGACTGGCCTCTGGGGCTTCCAAGACAGACAGTGGTGACAGGTGAGTACAGAGTTGTAGATCCCAACCCTGCCCAGTTCCTCACGGAGCCCTGGTGTGGCTGGATCCTCCCAGGACCCCCAGCTGCGACCTTGTAGCTCACCAAATGGAGAAGCAGACACAGTGGCAGCAGTTAGTCAGCTGTCCTCGGTGACAACACAGGGCTGTCACTGCAGTGTGCTATTGGCCCTCCCTGGTTGTCCTGATGACCCGAGAGGCTCTAGTGTCTGCTACACTATGAGGTGACACAGGCTCAGCAGGCCACTTGACTCCCGAGGCCGGGCAGCCAAGGTATAGTCCCTGAGGGTCCCTGTGAGGGGCCCCAGAGCCTCTGCCCCTTTGCTAGGGTTGCCATGGGTGTTTTTGGCCCTGCTGATTGCAGTATGCTCCCGACCCACAGAACCAGAGACAGGCCTGTCCCGAGAGAGCTTCCCACGGCCACAGGGCTGTGCCAGAGGGCCTGGATGGAAGATTGGACTCCCAGGGCCCAAGACCCTTCTGCCTGTGCTGGCCCACAGCTCCTGCAATACCACGACGGCTCCAAGACGGCTCCAAGGTGAGTCTGCGGTTGTGCACCCTTCCCCAAGGAATGAAGAGAACGGCCTGGGAGCAACTCGGGGGCCTCTCAGGGCCCAGAGACAACTGGGACCCTTGGGAGGGCGGGAAAGCAGGTCAGCAACAGGATATCGTTACCATGATGCTGTGCAACACGGTTGGTGGGCCTGGAGGACGGACATCGTTGCAGATGACAGCCCTGTCAGGTTCATACCCAAGAAACGCAGCCCGTCCCAGGGGCTTCAGGGGTCACACTGCTCCGAATGGAGGTGGCCGCTCCCTGACGTGGGCAAGGAGCAGCTCCTGACGACTCTGAGGAAGCCCTGGCTATGAGCAGCGCAGGGCGGCAGTGGCTGCCAAGGTCAGTCCCCCCCACCAGTAGTGCGAGTCCTGCCTGTTGAGCGTAAGGAGACAAGTGTTGGTTCTGAAAACCACAACTGGTTGATTAACAGCAACCATGTTGAGATCCACACCCAGAATTTATGAGGCCTGAACTTCTGTGATTTTGTCCTTCTTGAAAAAACATAAAAATTGCAAGTATAAAATCATCAAGACGGAAGTAGGTAGAGGCTGATGGGTGGCCTGGGCCTCCTGCTTTGCTAGCTGTGTGAGGCCTCACGTGTGCATACATGCTCCTGGCCACTGTGGCTCATAGTGGTGGAGCTCACTGGTCCCTGGGGACAGGCAGAGATGTCCAAGACAGTTTTGATGGTCCCCACTGGGGATGGAATGAGCGTTACTGGAATCTAGCCCACGGGGTAGGGAGGATGCTAACCAACCCGTGACACCAAAGTGGTCCCACACGGAAGTATTGTCCAGACCACAATGTCAACAGTGCTGACACAGTGTCAGACCGCTGACCCGCCCAGGCCTGCAGGCTCAGCACAGAGCCGGGGTGCCCTCAGGACACACGGATGAATGCCTAGCTGAGTCCAGGGGCGCCCTACCCCCACGGAGGGGTTCACTGAGCCCAGCAGCTCTTAGATGCACCGCCCCCCCCGCCCCCAGGGTGTGACTAGGTGCCTGCTCACCACAGCAGGCTGCGAGCCTCGTGCACAACTATCAAACTGCATTCGGGTCTGCTGCCTCCAAGCTAAATTAATATATTTTAATGCTTATACCCATAAATCACTCATTTCAAACTTCTCATCTCTCATGAATAAGTTCATCATTTTCATTCACATTTTGTCACAAAAATTAAGAGTTTAGCTTGTCGAAAATTTCATCTTCCACTTGTCTTCTATGCGCGGCAAGATAGTGAAGCAGCAGATTAGCCTTTCTTCTGTCACAGTGGAGGAGGACGGGCTAGAACGTAACACAATCAAACAAACTGCTTAGGAAATAATTCCTTTATTTACAGGAATTACCAATACACAGGCAGCTTTCATAAGAAACAAAAACTGTCACCGAGCTGGCCAGGGTTGGAGTATGAGGAGGCTAGATTAGACTCTGCTGAGTTACGGCTGCTAATGATTGCAACACTCACGTCTCGGGGCTGACTCCTGAGAGCGGGTGAGCCAACACCGAGGAGAAACCGCTGCTCCTGCGGCACCTTCCGAGTGTGGGTGCAAGAGCCCGCCTCCAGTCTGACTGAGCGCCACCGTCCCAACACTGGGTGTCCCCAGGATCACCACCACGCTTGGCTTCCTCCCCTGCACCATGTAAACATGATCAGACTGGCACGGGAATCATTAAGACACTTGCTTTCACACTAGAGGCACGGCCTGCGTGCCCTGTTCGCATTTGATTCTCCAATAGCAGCAGAATCTGCCTCTAAACGGAATGTATCCAAGAAACATATGCTGAATTTACCACACCCAGATTAAAACAGGAATGTGATACAAGTTGGAATTTCACTTACTTTAAAAAAACACCCACCTATTTCAAAGTAAATGAAAGCAAAAGCTTGAAACTAATTTATCTGTTTGCTGTCTTTGGATATTTGCCCCTGCCTGGATAAAGGAAAGAGGTAAATTAAAGTTATCCCAGGATATTACTCATAAGAGGTTAAAGTACGTTCTAATGGGCAGATTAATTCTGTGAGGAAATAACATGAAATCTTTCCGAAGCCAGGAAATTTCTCAAAAGCATTCTTGCTGCTTTCTTGCATTGCAACAAATGCAATCATCCGGCGAGATAATCTGGTGTCTTGAATAACTTTGCACTTAAACCCGTCGATGCGATCTTCCAAGGTTAATTGATTATTTCAACGAGTGTTCTTGCCAGAAAAGATCTGAGTGCTCGCATCTTTTCATTAATTCACGCTGTTTGGTTAGAAGGTGAAAAATAAGAAGGGGCCGCTTGACTTAACTCCTTCATAGCTCAGGCTCCGAGGAAGTCAGAGGCAGGGGCTCCCCTGCGCACCGTCACCCCCAAATGCCTGCTGGAGACCCGGGTCAGCACAGGCCTTGCACCCCATTTGTCTGTAGAGAACTGAGGCAGATGTGCCTGTCTTGGCTTCTGCCCTGGTTGGGTGGCCACAGGCCATTTGCACTAGACACAGTCCTGCTGGGCTTTCTGGGAAGCCCAGGGCCTCCAGCAGTCATGGATGTCATCGGCACTGGCTCAGCAGAGGCACAGCAGGACAAGGGGCATTGCCCTCTCATGACACACTGCTTCTGCCTTTTGGCTGGACACTGGGACCCGGCCAAAATTCAGGGGTTCTTTTACAAACAACACTTGTTTGTAAAAGAACACAGACACAAACCTGCAATCCTAGCACTCTGGGAAGCTAAGGCATGAGGACCAAACGTTGGAGCTCAGCCAGGGGAACTTAGTGACTTAGGAAGACCCTGTCTCAAAAAAAGTCTGGAGCTGTAGCTCAGGGTGGAGATCCTGGGTTCGAATGCCCAGTGTTGTCAAAAAAACAAAACAAAATGCAGGCGTTAATGTGTTTCCTAAAAAAAGACAGACAAGACCCCAGAGCTGCTTCTCAGGAGGCAAGCTTGGCTTTCTCTGAGCTGCTGAGCAGCGACACTGCCCCACCTGTTTCCAGTCTCCAAGGCGGGGCATGGCCCCAGGGTTTCCTCACACAGAGCTGCCCTCTGGGGCTTGGCGGGGCCCTCGCCCTGCCCGCTGTTGACCCTGTCCGTGCCAGTCCTGGCAGAGCCTGAGAACAGAGCTGAGGACCCAGGGCGACCTCTGCTCACTGAGATGATGCCCTGACCCTCAGCTCCTGCGTGGCGGCTCCAGGGCCTTCCTCACTGCCTCTTCCAGGCGGAAGCAGACCGGGAGGCAGGCAGGGAGGGAGGGAGAGGCCACAGCTTTATTTACATCTCACAGAGCTGTAACAGTCAACAAGCATTAATCACGATCATTACCCAGAACCGCAGATAATGCCGCTGCCGGCCTCCTTTTGCTCCCTCTTAGAAGAGTGAAAAAACAACAAATTCATGAGGGGCCAGCCAGGGTCCCCCAAATGAAAACCTGTGTAAATTAAACACACGCAAGGTGCCCGATGGGTGGCAAATTAGCACAGGACGGGCGGGAGCGGTTGCTTCCCGAGACCTGCACACGCTCCTGACAGGTATTATTGCCGCTGGCGAATCACTTAACCCGGCAGGAATCCCTGGTGTCGCGAGGTGTCAGGGCCCTGTTATTAGACAAGTTTAATTAGGATCTACCCTGCTGCTCCCAACAAGGATTTAATTAACTTGGAGGCAGGGTAATTAGCCTCAGATCACGGCTGATTCTCTCCCTCACCTTCTGTTGACACTTGGCCTGTGTGCTGCTGACAGTGTAATGGATCGGGACCACACGACAGCCGCACAGCTTGGGCCACCAGCAGCCATCGGGCAGGGACGGCCTGGCCCCAGTGATGGCAGAGAAGAACGAAGAGGAGACGGCTGAATGACAGAGCTGGCCGCCGCTGGGTCCTCTGCCCACCTGGCCCGCCCTTGGAGCCATCCCCCCACACCGGCTCGTGGGGAGGACCCAGAACAAGTGCTTTGCCCTGGCCACTGGCAAGTCAGGACCTGCCACCAGCTCTGCAGGGCTGCTCGTCCAAGCCCACCCTCGGAGCCCACACTTCTCCAAGCCTCTGCTCTGACTGTCCTTTCCATTAAGTACAACGGGACCTCGTGAGCTCAAGAACCGAGGCACGCCGGGGTGGGGAAGGTCTGTGCAGGAGCCCGGCGTGGATGTGCCTGCCTGGGGACAGTGAAGGGTTTACAGCACACGCCCAGCTTATACTGCACGAGAGCTTCAAGGGAGATCAGTCTAGAGCGGACACTGGTGATCCCAGGGCATCACACCAGGGGTGCAGGGGTGACGCAGACCACAGAGAAAGTTTAAATTTTAAAAATTTATTACAGTAAAAGACACATCACCATAAACCCCTCAAAATCCTCCCCTAGCTTTGCGCACACTCATGCCACTTTCTGCAGCAGTTCTGGAGTCCTCTCCTGAGTGTCTTTACCAGGTGTGATCAAAACACATGGTGAATATGGCTACTGAGCACCATCCAACGGAAAGGCAGCTTGCAGAAACGTAATGCTGTGTCCTCATTCAGCTTGTTACCAGATCTGGCGTTGTTCGGCTTCTGGCTCTTCCCAATGTCAAAATGACCAAGAGAGGTCAACGTTTTGGGGGCTTCAGTTCTGCCCCGTCCAGTGGCATCCCAGCTGCCAGCTGGATGTTGTCATTCCGTGTCATGTTCCTTGGCTCTGACACACAGCACAGGGGCAGTTCTGGGACCCGTGTCCACCGGGCCTGGCCCGGCACCACCTGTCTCTGAGAGCCCACTGTGGCTGTCTTGGTCCTGAACCTGCTGGGAACTCCCCAGGGGAGGGACCTCAGTGGGCTCCCAGCCACCTCTGCAGGGACGTCTGGCCCCTGTATGAACTGCTCCTGCCTGGCACACCCAGGTGCGGTCCCTCTCTCCGGGAGCCCACCTTGTGGGGGCCACCGACATAGACAACCCACCAGACTTTATGCACAAGGTTCCCGCAGCCAGCTGCTGGCCCAGCTGCAAGCCCCACGGGGACCTTGAGGTGCTAGGACCCTGTTCTTGGCAGGCTTTGTGCCCTTTCTCCTGTCTCCCCACCGAGCTCTGCACTAGACCCCAGCCTTGCCTGTCTCCTCACAGTTTGTTGAAGGAGTAGGGATGCGCGAGACCTGTTTCCACTTGCCAGGGGCCACAGTGGGGCGCTTCCCCAGCTATGGTTCTCGGATGATTCCAGAGTAAGAGCCTGCCCTCGCGGTGCCACACGTTCTGCTCTGGCTGCCACAGGCTGAGCAGCTTTGCTCCATCAGGCCGCTCCTCTGTGATGTCCCCACTGGGGGCGGCAACCATGGACTGAGCCCCCTGTGAACATGAGCCAGACATGACCCTTCCTCCTCTCAATGCGGCTGTTGGGTGTTGTGCCTGGAGATGGGAAGCTGACCCAGATGCTGGCCACCTGCACCTCATCCCAGAGGAAGACTGTCCCAGAAAGGACCGCGGTCCCCCGAGTCCGGTGGTCCCCACATGGCATTAGAAAGAATGGACGCATAGAAAGGCATGGGTGCCACCAGGGGAAACTGAGTCCAGATCCACTCCATTTCAACCTGCGGGTGTCTCTGCTCCCACAGGCCAGCAGCACAGAAGCCACATGCTGGGACCTGCAGGGGGCTTTGCCAGCGTGGGGGATCCAGTCGCTGAGCGACCTTCGCATCTCTGTGAAACCGTGAAAGCCCCCTGTCAGTTATGAGTACAGAACAAGAAAAATAGTTACATTTTTGAGTGTTTAACTAATAGTGATGTGGAGCACTATAGTTTGGAGCAATAGAGACCCTGAGAAAGGGAGTTTGGCATTTCTTTGTGAAAACATGATCAAGAGTTTGAACTGCACTTGCCTTTTTCCCGCTGCATAATCTACCACATGGAGGGTGCGTGCTCGCCACACTCAGGAGGAGCTTCCTAGCCTTTTCTGAGCTTGGACCAGCGCCGGCCTCTTGTTCCTGGCACCCTCTGTGCTTTTCCGACGCAGCTGGCCTCGCCACCTCCGGGACCTCTGAGCCTCGCCGCCGCCTGCCCGCGGTGGGCTCTTTCTTCAGCAACCCTGTTTTTGTTCAATATGCTTCTTCCTCTTTGCTGGCCAATTTCTTTTTTGAGTATCTGCTTTGACAAAGGTCAGGTGGGGACACTCACCTCTGTGAGAGCAGGAGGCAACACCTCTGTAGCCTTGTGGTCTCGGGGCAAGATCGGTGACAGACGAGGACCGCGTGGGTCCCGTGGGCAGCGCCAGCGGGGGCGTCTGTGTTTTAGATGGTCGTCCCCTCTAACAGATTGTGCGGCTGACATGCGAAGCCTGTTGTTACTTAATGAGGCTGGCTCACTGAAATTCGTGTGTAGGGTTGTGCAAAGAGAGGGCTGCTGAGTAGGCACACGGTTATGTGGCACACAGTGTGTGTGTGCGCGTGTGTGTGCCACGAGAGAAAAAGAGAGAATCGATGTTAATTTCCTGATTGCGATTGTCGTTTCTATCTTAACTTACATATTTCTGTCTGGTTTCCTTTTTCGTTTTTGCTTTTCAACAAACATAAATTTGCTCTATAGTCAGAATAAGTCCTATGAGTGGCATATAGAGATGATGAACTTTTTTTCAAATTATTTTTTATTATTTCTTGAAAGAAAAAGAAAGAGATCAGAGTTAACATTCATCCAGAAAATCCAAACAAGCAGAATGTTTGACCTTACCTTCTGCACCTGCTCAATGAGAAAGAGAAAAGATACGTGTGTGCGTGTTTGTGGGTGTGAGAGAGAGAGTGTGCAAGTGTTCTCCTGCTCCCTGAGAGCCAAGCACTGGAAGGGTGTCACCTTGAACAGATGGGACAGGGTCCCCTTGCTGCCCAACACGCTTTAACCACAGTCCACCCACCTGTACTACTTCCGCTTACTTGATTTTCTTTAAGCGGACTCCACAGTGGCCTGTGTCTGCGCTTCGCGAGGGCCCAAGACTCGCTGAACCCTGGGCGTGGCGCGCTGGTGTCAGGGCCTTTCCTAGTACTGACTAGAAGAGTCCATAACTAGGAGACAAACATGCTCCTGCAGGTGCCATCCGGCGCCCCCTTCCGCAGCAGGAAACGCTGCCGCGGGGGGGTGTTCAAGGAGGGACGCGGCAGAGGCTGGCAGGTGACCAGGGCCGGCCAGTCGAGGACACAGGGATGCTGGGTCCCGCACGGCACGGCCCCCGCCCGCGGCTCCCTGGCTGCTCAGGCAGAAAGCCTGAAGGAACAGAAATGCTGGGAAATTGTTCAGAGTTTTGATTTCTTTCCTGATTAGTTACATAGGATTATCATTTTTGAGAAATTTGGCTAGAAATTCCTGTAAATTTTTGAGAAAGGTGCCCTGCTGCTGGGCACAGAGCACAGAAGTGAGCTTGCTCTTTCTTCTGTGACTCTGGAACCAGCAGCTCTGAGTCACCAAATGTGTGAATTCCCATACAGAAGGCAGAAGAGGCCAGTGTGGGAGACAGAAGACGCCAGCTTGAATTCTTCATTTTCTTTTATACTCTAAGAAAATGCCTGGTGTGTGCAGTTCATACAGAGGCCCGGCTTCCGCCCAAGCGAGCCTGCCAGATGTGAGTCTGGGGTCGGCCCGGGCCGCAGCAGCGAGTCCGCACATTAGCAGCGTGCAAGTGGGGGTGTGGTATTTGCATACTGAAGCTTGAAAATCTCTCCTCTAAAATACCCTGGGAAAGAAGTAAAAGGGGAGAGGAGATAAATTTGATCGCATAGGTCTCTCCGTTGCTTGTGTTAAAGGCTAAAGAGTAGGAAGTAAATTCCGAACACAGCTTGCTCAGGCCTTCTTGATCTCTCACAGCTATCAGTCTACCAGTTAGTTCCCCTGGCGGGAAAGCAAACGCCACACACACAGGAGGGGGTGGAATGGTGAAGAATTCAGCTTACACGAAAAATGATCTTGAGTGAGGCTGGTTTTGTAAAGAGCAAAACCAAATGAGTCATAAGGCCAGAAACCTCTCCTCTCGCCCTTTTCTGTATTCCGTGCACCCCTGCTTGCCAAGCGGCCCATGCACGCTGGGCCCAGCCGAGCTCACGCTGACCCTGCAGGTGGGGTGTGGACTTCGAGGAGGAGGAGGAGGCAGGCGTGGCTGTCCTGGGCCTGTGTACCGAGGGCCGCTGCCCGGACACCGGGGCCGGGGGCCTGTGCCTTGGCAGTGTGGCCACACAGGCAGCCGGGCACACCAGAGCTCAGGATGACAGCACAGGACACCTCTCGCCAGCCGACTCGGGACACCCAGTTAAATCCTCCAAATGCACAGCTCTGGGAAGTTGGGAGTCACCTGACAAGGTGAATCGAGTTAGCACTCTTTCTCAGAACAAGAATCCAGAAGTAAAGGCGAGCCTTGAACCGAGAATCGGGCCGGCAGAAGCCACATTATGAAAACGTCCCTGTTTCCATCAAAGTCAGAGGCCCTCTGCACACTCCTCTCCCTCTACAGATCATGTTGGTGCCAGAGTGCGCACGTAGCTGGTACGTGTGAGCAAGGGCAGGGGTGGCTCTGGGCCGCACCATCAGTTCTGTAGAAATGATTGGCGCAAATCGATGACACCAAGACCTGGGGCTGTGAAGGGGACACGTGGACACACACTGGGCTGAAGTTTTCCTTATCCACAGTCACCCTGTTCCTGCTCTCAAGCACTCGAGCCACAGCAAGGTCCCTCTGTGTGACATCATTGCAGGGGTGCATAACGGACACGGTGGGGGCAGATTGGGAAAAGCAACACATTCGCACAATCATCTGGATGAGGAATATGACGCAGCCACTAAAAAGGAAAGGAACAGGCCTGGGGCGGGGCTCAGCAGCCCACCCGGGACGGGCAATGCCAGCGGACGGTGCGTCTCCGTCAGGCTGGCTGAGAGAGTCGGAAAGTTTGATAACCAGGATGAAACTTTTCATTAGAAACAAAGAAACATTTGAAACATCGGCGAGCGAAGGGGATCACTAGGCGTCGAGGCCGTGGGTGGCCGCCCCACACCGAGTGACCGTCGCGGGGTGTGGCTGCGTGCAGGACGGTCATGACCAGAAGAGTGGTCTGCGGGTCACGCCGCAGGCTGTCCCAGGCAGCGGCCGCGGGGACACGCGTGCAGGGGCGGGACCCGAGCCAGGTTCGCTCTGCTTGCAGACATTTAGATGGTGTTTGCTTGAGGAGGGGCAAAAGGAGGAGTGGAAAGGAAACTCAGAGAAGTGGAGAAGCAGAGGGCTGGGTGTGCAGAGCCATTTTAACCATGGAAGACTGTGATTCCTGTCAAAGCTCACAGCTGGAATGGTGGTGCACACCCGTAATCCCAGCACTTGGGGAGGCTGAGGCAGAAGGGTTGCCAGTTCAAGCTCAGCTTGGGCAACTTAACAGCTTAGGGAAAATTTTTGTTGAAATAAAAAATAAGAGCAAAGAATGACTGGAGAAGTAGCCCAGTGGAAGGCCCCGTGTTTAATCCCCAGTATCACACACATACACACATACACACAAAGTCACGATGGTGAAACTGGAATTGTGCCTGCCAAGTATTTAAATATTTTAATCTGCACACATGATTTACTGCGGTCTTTCTTTATTCTTTTTGTGTTAATGACCAGAATTATTAACGAAGATGAATTCTTGGTCCCTCTCTTCTTTCCCTCCCTTCCTTCCTTTTTCCTTTCCTCCTTCCCTCCCTCCAATTCTCCTTTTTCCTCCCTTCCTATTTCTTCCTTTGAGATAAAGTCTTCTATGCGTGGTTCTTCGGTCAAATCAACGAAGGAGGACACGTTCACACTTCCTTGGTGGTCACGCTAAACCTCACCTGTGCTCAAGGGTGGCCCCTCGAGGGTCTGACGTCCGTCCTCAGGTAGTCTGAGTGGGGACACTGACATGTCAGGGGGACAAGTGGCGGCGTGCCTTCTAGGAGTGAGGACCAACGCCTTGGCCTGGTGCCCTTGAGATGAGATGCGATCTCCCACTTCCTGCCGGGTGGAAGTGGCCAGGACCCCTTGGCTATCTATCTGGGGGGCACTCTCGCCCACCTCCACCCAGCAAAGAGTCTCTGGACTGTGCCTTCCCAGACCAGATGGGAGACAGCAGGGTTCTGTCTGGAGTGGACTCAGAGGTGTCAGGGGTCACGGTGGAGCTGATGCCAAAGCCGCCCCCCTGTTGCTCCCAGGAGATGAGCCGGAGACCAGGAATTGTGGCCACGCACCCAAAGGAGACAGACTAGGAGCTTCCGTGAGGGACGGTTTCACCACTGTGTTAAGCAGCACAGGCAGGCGGATGTGAGGTTCAGAGAACCCAAGGCGCCAAGGGGTCACCTGCACGCCCCCGCGGAGGCAGGTGACTGAGACTCCTGGAGCCGTGAACCTGCATGTGAGTGAGCTCCTTGCCCAGGCTGGGACTTGGATGTCGCAGCCCTCAGGAAATTATACCACAATCACACGCATCTAACCAGCAATTTCAGGATATGCATCGAAATCGACACATTCTGCGCAGTGAAAGGATGCGATTTGGGCTTTGAAGACTGTGCGAGCCTCCCGCGTGCCGCAGTGCAGGGGCTTGCTGCTTCCCTCCCCTGCTGCACCTGCGGGCTCAGCGCCGGCTCAGCACATGCAGACGGGGCTGCCTGACACCGGGAAAAGCAAGGGGCCAGGGAGGTCGGTGGCGCACGGACAGAACAGAGCAGCAGCCGCCCTGGCCTGGCACGACCAGCGGAGTCACTCCACTCATCCGAGCGCCGGGCTGGGAACAGGCTTTGAGGAAGGAGCCCTGAGGGACCTGGCTGATGGGGCCCTGCACCCCATGATGAACTCACATTTATTTATTACTATTTTGTTTTTAGATTTTTGAGACAGGGTCTCGCTATGTAGTCCAGGCCGGCCTTGGTGATACTTCTGTCTCAGCCTCCCAAATACTGGGAATCGCAGGCTTGGGATTACCAGCCCAGACTGACTGCACATTTAGAGGCGGCCACAGATCGCACACAGGCAAACAAGGAGTCACAGACGCCTTTGGACCTCCAGCCTGGGTGACCTGGTCAGTGGCTGCTGGTTGCTGAGCCCCAGTCTCCTATCTGGGAAGCGAGGTGGCTCACAGCGCCCCAAGGAGGACTGAATGATGAAGTCTTTCCTGATGCCACTGCCCTGTCCCGGGGCCACCCTGACTGTCCCAGCATGTCGCCAGGCGGTGTATGTCTGGGATGGGCCAGTGTGTGTCTGCCCGCAGCCAAGGTCCCCCAAACACACACACTGCCCATGGAAGGGGACATAAGAGACTTTCTCCGAAGTTACTGACAATGATTAACAACGAATCTCCTGCGACGTTAACTTTTTTTGCAAATAAAAATATCAAAGGATCAAATCACACACAGTTAAGATTATTAACAAGAAAAGAAGCTGTGTCCGAGAACGCAGGGAAGAGCAGTTGTGCCATTTCATAGTTGGGGAACAGGCCAGGCAGAGGCAGGAGGAGGAGGGACATGGGGCACCAGGACTAGAGGTGGGGTGCCTGAGGAAGGGCGCCTCTTTGTGGGCCCCCGAGGAGGTGTGGCTGCAGGGGGCAGAGCTCTGCCTGCGGCGGGTCAGGGAGCCTCTCCCAGCTTTCCCGTCAGGCGGGGGTCACTTGGCATGGCGGTGACAGTGAGGCCACCAGGTCGAGTTCAGGCTGTAAGGGCTGGGACAGATTTCCCCAGAGCCTAAAATCTGACCCGTGCGAGGCAGGGCCGAGGTGCTGGTCACAGCCTGAGGTGGGCTCCTCCGTAGCTTCCTGCCCGCATCCACATCTACACGTGTCTATACGTGTCCGCATGTACAGGCCCTCGGCAGACACTGAATGCACGCAAGTGCCAGCTTGGAAAGGCCATCAGAACACAGCATCAGATATGCAGGGCTGGGCTGTGCAGCCCAGTGACCCAGGGAGGCCATGACAGTCGCTGCCTGGACAGGCTGTCGCTGCCCCTGGCCTGGTTCTTCTGCCAGGATGCATGACATGGAGACCACGGCTCAGCCCGACACAGCTGTAGTCATACAGCAGGGACATCCTCCACGTGCAGAGGGCTCAGCTGTCGAGAAGGTAGTGGGTGGAGAAGTGGCACTTGACGTTGCAGTGTAAGTGAACCGGTGGTTATCCAAGGTTGTCCTAGTATCGCAAAGCACTTGGTTTCCTTTCCTTCTTTCTTTTCTTTCCTTTTTTTTTTTTTTTTTTCTTTTTTTGAGACAGAGTCTCTCTGTATAGTTCACTGTGGTCTTGAACTCACTATGTAGTCCAGGCCGGCTCTGAACTCATGGAGATCCTCCTGCCTCAGCCTCCTGTGTGCTAGGATTATTTAGGTTAATAAACTTTACTCTGCTGCTCTTTCCAGCAGTGCTGAAGCCATGGAACAGTACTTATGATTCCACAACAGGGGTTCTGGCCGCACTTGCCACCCCTTCTACTTCCAGAAATACCTCATCTTTCTGGTGGCAACTTGTGCTAGCTCTGAGTCCTGACGGCGCATCTTTCTTGTCAGAGAAACTTGCTAAGGACGGGCCCTGACTTCTGCTCCGAGAACGGACTGTGAAGAGAGTCGCTCACCTTCTCCCTGGCTTGTGATGGCTTATAGGAGACACACGGGAGGATGCTCGCCCGGGTGTGAGCTCTCACCTAGAACCATGTCCTGGGCCTGGTGTCAAGCCTCTGCTATTTGGCTCCGGGTCAGGTCTTGGCCGCTCCGGCTCTCCCTGCGCGGGAAGCAGATCCACCGGGCTGGGTCTAGGGAGCAGATCCCAGGACGGTCAGTTGCTGGCGTTGGGCCGGATGGTCCCTCCGGGATGCTGGACCCTGCGCATGCTCCACACCAGGGCTGTCAGCCCCACCCGCCCTGCACGCCATCCTGGGAGGGCAGGCCGGGTCCAGAGTGAGCAGGACCGAGGGGTGTGGGTCCCAGGGCTGCCCTGCTCCACTCACAGCCCCGTCCGTCCAGCGGGAGCTGCCGGAAACGCCGCTTCCCAGCCCGAGCCTGCAGGCGACCCCGAGCACCGCTGGGCTGGCCCTCGCTGTCCAGGAGCAGGGTCTGATCTGCCTCTGTTGGTTTAAGCAACAGCGCTGTGGCGAGGGCTTGGACCGACTTGCGGGACTCAGGGTTTTTGTTTTCCTGGGTCTTTCTGCACTAGATGTGCAGAGGACCCAACAGTCCTCGGTCCTGAGTGGCCGAGGGAGACCAAGAGGGTCAGGGTACCCTTCAGGCCGCGCACTCCGGAGCCCCGCCCAGTGCTCAGGAGACAAGAGGAGTCGTTGGAGGCCAAATTCGGGGGTAAGGCTCCTCCTCCTCGTCGATCCAATAATGTCCCGGCTTGCCAGAGATGTGTTGCTATGGTGACAGAGGAGCGAGAATTTGGAAAAAGACTAAAACGTTGCAAGCGAAGGCAGGATTCTCTGAACACCACAGAGATGTCTGTCCATCGCCTGTTTCCCAACACAGCTGTCACCCCGCGCCACACCCAAAGCACCATTCGCGTCATCCAGCTCTTCAGGACCCCAAAGACCAGCTGACAGAAACAAGAGGCTCCATCCCTTCCGCCCTGCCGCCAGCATCCTGCCTTTGGCTGTGTCTACGCACCTGACCTCGCTACCGGGACTCAGGACCAGCTCGGGACACACCCAGGTCCGCCGCGCTCCCTTCCGTGTGCCATGGAGTGGCCATCGCGGCGTTTCCGAAGGATTTTCCCTCCATAAGCACGAAATTACAAATTTAATGTAAATGAATGTAATCAGGTAATTAGAATGCACAATGGTGTGATATTTACAACATGTAGTAATGCACTTATAATGTTGTGCAAAATTACGCTAAAATTCTTATTGAACTTTGCAATAAAAGGCACTGTTGAGCGAAAGCAGATGATTTTAAAGTTCAACATCTTGATCGCTTCAACATTTCATTTATGAAATGCTGTGTTTAGCCAATAGTTTTAACAATTTGCTAAATATGTTTTGTAAAAATCAAACAATTTCACAGTTAGCAGAGTGCTAAAAAAGCCCTGGGATCCATTCTCTGGGCTGCATATAGCTCAAGCAGCTGAAACCAGTTTTAAAAGCTGCTTCATTATAAATCATTGAAAATAGGGATTCAGAAGAGAAATGCTGACGTGGTCCTTACTCTGAACAAGGGCTCTCGCACCGCCGGATTCCGGAGCGTGACCGAGCGGCAGCATCCGAGCGCCTGTCTGCCACGTGCAGCTCTCGGAGGACCACAGACTCAGAGAGGCGGCCCGGAAGCCCGCGCCTGCCCTCCCTGTGCCCCCGCCTGGCATCTTGGTAGGAAGCCCTGGACACGCACAGGCGTCCCAAGCCCCGGGGCCTGGCTTCCTGACCAGGTCCTTGAAGGAAGGTCGGGGGTGCGAAAACACCCAAACAGCTGCCCTGGGAGGAAAGAGCCTCAGATGACACAGTGGGGTTCGGACGAGGCAAGGCCCAGGGTCCCAGGAAAGGAAGTGGGCTGAGTGGATCCCAAGTGAGGGAGGCCACGGACCAAGCCCAGGGAAGCTGGGGAGCACAGGCCAGAGCAAGCAGGCATGCAGCAGGGGCCCGGCCGTGGGCTTTGAGCACACTCCTGCAAGCAGACCTTCCCACAGTCAGCACCACACACCCAGCTCTGGGACACGGCGGGGTCTTCGGCCCCGGGCCTCCCTTTCTGAGACGGATGTCCCTGGAAGGGCTGCTGTCTGCCAGTTTCTGTCTGCTTCCTCCTCCTGTTCTCTCTTCTTGCACAGTCAAAAATAGAACTCTCTCTCTTGGGTCCTCAGTCACCAGGGAAAGCGGCTCTGCACATGGGAAACCCTGGTGCGGAGAAGCACAGAGCTCTTGGCTGGGGCCCAGGAGCGAGGCCAGACCAGCGAGGTTATGAACGTTCACATATCCGTCTGTCTGTACTCTGTTGGTCTCTCCGAAATTAAAGAATTTTTTTTTTTTTTTGAGCTAGGGCCTCGCTTTGTAGTTCAGGCTGGCCTTGAACACCCCAGGTAGCCCAGGCTGTCCTTAAACTCACGATTCTCCTGCCTCAGCCTCCTGGATTACAGGCATGCGCCACCACACTGGGCTAGAGTGGGAGACACCTGCATGACATCATGTGCTCATGCACACTGACTAAAATCAAAGTCAGCGACTTTACGGTCGCCTGCAGGGACTGTAGCCAATCCTCAGTTCTTCTTCCGGCATTTGGCTGGATTCCTCTGTCCTTCCTGCCTGAGGGCGGCTGGCCTGCAGCTTGGCTGGCTGCCACAAGCGAAGGGAGGATCAAAGTGTGTCACGTGCAGGTGAGGCACTGAGTCTGAGCACCACTCCACCAGCTTGGTGATGGCACGAGCAGTGGGAACCGGCTCATGCTGGGCAGACCCTCTGTGGAAGGTCCCCGCGCCACAGTGAGCAGAGACCCTGGAGCCCCACCTCAAGGACCTGCCTTGGCAGGGAGTCTGTTGCCAGGGAAGGGGCTGCACCTGGGGGTGTTTGTTAGGCAGCGTGGCCTTGCACGCCTGACCAATGTAGAAGGCACACCTCACAGGCTGTAGACTGATCTCCTAATTATTGTGAAAGTGAGTGTTTTCTATAAATGGAATTAGCTAAATTCGGAACCTCCAGCATGCAATCTACTAGAAAACATACTCAATGCAACAATTTAATGGTATGTCAAAAAATTTAAGTGTCATTCTACGGATATCTGTGAGGTGGGTGCATAAGTTTTTGATAATAGTAGGAGTCTGTGAACAAAGAAGTCAAAGGCGCCGGATCCCTGGTCTGGAGAAGCAAGACCAAGAAGGCCGAGCTCCGTGCCTGAACTTGCACGTGCAGCCCTGACCTCCGTGTGCCACCAGATTGGAACAGAGGCCTCCAAGACGTCACTGATGTCACTGGTCGTGGGTGAGGCCACACTGGAGGGGCTGGCCTGGGTCCTTGGAGCAGCCCATGGAGCAAGCATGGGACAGCAGGAAGAGGCAGGCCGACAGAGTCCCCTCTGGCCTCAGGGATACGCCCTGCCTCTCTGTGTCCCGGATGTTGGTGCTCGTTGGCCCTGGGCCACCATTTCATTGCGGTCAATAATCCATACCCAGATCTTATACACAAGTAAGAGGAGAAAAGGGGAAAGCCAGCTGTACAGGTCGATATTCCTGCAGTCCAGGAAGGGCCCCACCGAAGCACATTGGTGCTCGAGGTGCCGGAGCCCTCCAGTCACAAGCACACAGGAAGCAGGCAGACACATGTCATGTGACTCACAGGATGGGGCTCCCTTCCCTTGCCACCTCCTGCGCCCAGGGCCAGGCAGCACCTTGGAGATGGGCCGTTGTGTGATATCGAGGCCCAATAAAGACACAGAGACATGTGAGCCACTGTGTTTGTGAGTGGTGGTCATGTAGTCAGCTTCCTACCACATGTCTAGTGCTTATTTATTTTTTACCTTAACCTGGCCCAGGGTTTTATCCCCAGTTACATGGGTGCCTGAGCAGAGAGGTCTATTCCCAGCATCACGTGGGTTGTAGCCGGCCCCCCTCTAGCCCCACAGCACGCCGTCTCTGTTACACACGAGGAGTCTGTGGAGGAGGACGGGGAGATGACAGATGCCAGGCAGCCGGGCTCCCCTGCCTTGGCCGCAGGGTCTGTCCTGGGAAGGGGGCCGGGCAGATGAGCCCTCACCCTGGCCGAGAGCAGACAGCTTTGTTCCCGGGCCCTCGGAGCTGGGGCTGCGCCCTGTGCCCAGGTCCAGTTTCAACAGGTGCCAGGGGCTTCGAGGGCCAGGACAGTAAGGGACATTCATCCTGGAGCTGCTGTGGTCTCACAGTCTGCCATCACAGTGTCACCATGTGTGCCTAAGCCCCCCGCCGGGCACAATGATTCATTCATTTCTCCTCAAAGATGAGTATCATATGGGCTCATTAAATGATGGATTTCAGCTCATTCGAAGGATTGCTTGGTCCCGGCAGCCCTGCCAGCGGCTCGGGGCCTGGGAACTGGACACCTAACACCGGAGCCTTCATGGGAACTGTCCTGGCTCAGTCCACCGTGGGCACGGTGCCCGGCTCTGCCTGCAGGTGGGAGGGCAGGGAAAGAGGCCCGCGAGGGAAGTAGGCATAGCGGAGAGGGCAGATGGGTAGGAACACCCCAGGCCTTCTCTCTTACGGATGGAGAGAGGAAATCATAACTCTTGAGTTTCAAAACTACTAACCAGTAAGACATGAAATGCTTACTAAAAACAAATCAATTCAAGTAGGCTCAACAAACCAGGGAGGCCGGGCGCAGCTAAGGCCAGGCCGGGTCTGGCTGCAGGGACACCAAACATGCAGTTGTTTCTGGCCTGGACACAGGGTGTCTGGCTCCTCTCAGGCAGGGAGCAAAGAGCTCCTGGTGAGCGAGGAGGGACGGGCTTTGGGGCTTCGGACGTGCGAGACCCCCAATCCACCAGGACAGGCTGGGAGGGGCTCTGTCTGCATGTGCACTGGGCCAGGCTTACTTCTCCGAGGGCAGCAGCTCTCAGGAATTATGAGCCCTAAATGTGCAGCAACCCTATTGAATCTACTTGTGTATTTTCCCCATATTGGTAAAGGAGGCGCTAACAAGCTTCCCCTGCAGCAGATCCATGTGCACATCACTAACATGAAGTTGAGTGCCAGCGCGGGCTGGAGTCGTGTCTGGGTGACAACAGCCCTGATATTTAGGGCTGATTGAATCCTGCGTCCCTCAGTCTGTTCTAGGGGAAAATGCCAGCAAATCTCCCCACCCCTCTTCTGTTGAACCGGAAGCAGCAAGTGTAGATGGTTTGTCTTCTGCTAAATGCATTCACCATGACATCTAACCTCACAGATTCCATACTGCAACACTGGGGACTCCAGGGACTGGAGAGCCAGAGGATCGCGGGAAGCAGAGGTCCAGGTTTGTCCACAGGGAGCCGCCACGCGCACATGGGGCGAGAGGAAGCTGCCGCCCCAGAGCATCAGCGCGGCCCGCGGCACCAGGTTCTCTCCAAGTCGTCTCCTGGCGAGCCGGGCAGCCCGGAGCCGTGTGTGTAAGTCTGTTTAGTCGCAGGGACGCTGACAGTCACCATGTGGTTATTGTTGAGGCAACAGCTGTCATAAAGCTCCTCGGAAGATGAGAGGGAGGAAAAGCCTCGAACACCATCGATTGAGAAAATGAGCATCTTTGCCCCAAATCACTCTTGGTGGCAGAGGAGGTTTTCTGTAGATTACAATTCCATATCCCGGTTCCTTTGCCTCCACCTCACTGTGGGTTTCCCTCATGATTGCATCACCCGGACAGGCAGGGAAGACCGGGCTGCCCGGGCCCTGGAGCCCCTGGCTGAGGTCGGGGCTGATGGCTTCTGGGCCGCACGGCATGGAGCTGCACAGAGGGGACCGAGGACAGAGGACAGAGAAGGCCGGGCGGGCAGGTGGACGACAGGTGGAGGAAGACGTGGGGACAGCACAGAACAGGCGACTGGCAGGTGCAGGTCAGATGACCTTGCGTGGGACGCTGAGGATGGAACTACCGTCTCCTCCTCCCCACGGTGACAGAGAGGGACACGTCCTGCTCCTCAAGTCACAGTCTCCTGGACCCCCAACCTCACGCCGGGGGCCCAGCGGGGACTCAGAGCCTGAGCCCCGAGACCTGGGGCCGTATGGGGTGATGCGGCAGACGGTGGGCGCTGAGAGGGCAACATGGAGGCCTGGCCGGTGTCCACGGCTGGCACAGAGTCCCGCTGCTGCAGCCGTGAAGTGGGACGTGGGGTGCAGATTCCTGGCTGGGGGCCGGATCTGGGATTACTGGGTGGGAGCGGGCATCTTCGGTCTTCGTAAGCAAGTGTCATCTTGTCACTCTCCTCAGTGTGGGCCTTTGCTTCTTCCATCTTCTCCTCCACGTACGAAGCCCTCCCTCGGAGATGCTCACAGCACAGGCCTCTCTGAAGCTACACGACTTTACCGTGTGTCACGGGTTTAAGACGTGTGCATTGACATCCACTGACTCCCAGCCATGAGGCGGGGTCTGGGGGCAGAGAGCAGACCTCTAGCCTGCGTCCATGGGGCTGGTATGCGCCCTGGCACAGGAGGCCTGGGACAAGGACATGGGCGTGGGGTGCAGATGAGGATCTCCCAGCCGCGGGGAGCTGGGACAGCTGCTCAAGCCAGGGCCTTGGGGAAGCGCACTAAGAGCCGTGACTGTGGTGACTTGCGCCCAGAGAGCCCAGGGCGGGAGCCTGCAAGGATGGTGCCGGACGACGGCCCTAGCGGTGCACAGATTGGCACAAGCACACTGTGCAGAATGGGGATCCGCCATGCGGCGCCTCCTGCCGACCGCTTCCTCGGGGCCTGGCTGCAGCTGGGCATTGCCCCAGGCGTCTGGATGCACACAGAAGCCAGGTCGTGGGGCCTCTGCAGGCTGCTCCCCGAAAGCTTCCCCCACAGAGGCCACCCTCACGACTGCCACTGAAGGGACAGTTCACTACTCACAGATCCCAGGAGATGAAGGCAGCGCCACTGCAAGGGCCACACGGGGGAGCCCAGCGTTGACCGGGAGCAGAGGGACAAGGGACGGTGGCCAGGATGCTTCATTGTGGCCTCCAGGAGGGATGGCCGAGGCAGGTGAGCAGGTCGGGACTCCTGGGTGTGGGGCCATGCTGGGCATCTGGTGTGCCCTGGCGATCTGGGCAGGGGACGGTGACCAAGAGCGTGAGGGCCCAAGGAGGGCGGGAGGCATGGGTGCAAGGAGGAGGGCAGAGCGGTCCCCAGCTAGGGCCTCAAAGCTGGCGCAAGACAGCTGGTAAAAGCTGCATACGTGCTTTTCGGAGGGATCAGAGACCTGAGGAAGAGTGTGGGCGTTACGCAGACAGGCCTGTACACCACACATGCGGCACGCACACTGTTTACACTCCGCCGAACAGACCTCGCGGCTTGCATGCCATGTCTGCACACTGTCTACCTTGCCACGAGGAGGGAGGAGTCTGCATCCTTGCTATCTGAGGTTAAGGACATCACTACTTGGTACACACAGGGAGGGAGCTGTCACCACGTATCATCTTCAGCCTCCACACACCAGAAGTAGCCAGTTCCTTTCCCCACAGCCAGGGGGACATCTTGTCCCTGAGGCAGAGACAGCCCACACGCCTCAAACTCTCACAGTACAAAGGACACTACAAGCAGACTGAGAGAAATGGATGGAACTGTAAGTTTCTGTCATCGCTTCCGCCCCCAGCGGTGTGCACTCCAGAGCACAAGCATCTTCCATACCAGTCTCGGGAGTGCCCGGACCGGCGGGATGCCACCTCACACGTCCGGCTCCTCCCTGGGGCCACGTCCGTGGTGTCTGTGGCAGGAGTGGTGGAGGCTGCTCTCCAGCCTGTGGGCCTTCGGATGGAGCCCGAACCCCTCACACCCAAACCCAACCCTGGGCACAGGGAGGAAGGTGGGCGCCTCCAGTGAAGCCCGCAAAGCCAAGGAGTGAACAGAGCCCCTCATCCAAGCGAGGGAGCCCGGGCGATGGAGAGAAAGGAGGGAAGGGCGAGGGGCAGGGGTTTGGCTCCGACCTGGGCCTCGGGGCTGACGGAGGAGCATGCAGGAGGCTTCCCGAGCCTGGCAGAGCATGTTATCCAGGTGGGACCGGGTCTCACTGGAGTACACACCCGAGGAGAGTAGCGCCCAGCCCACGACGCTGCAAGAGCTGACCGCAGTGCGTCTCATGCCTCGACTTTTCTCTGAATTCAACCACAAGCTCCACTCTGGGTCTACACCAGTGCACGGACCCGACCGCAGATGCCAGCTGCTCTGTGACCAGCAGCCGAGCTGGCCACCTGGGAGCCGGGTCAGCAGCAGCATAGTGTGAGAAACGCTCCAGGGGAAGGGGGGCTGCACCGGAGCCCCTGGAGTGCAGTTAGAGCCGGGTAGAGGCCAAGCCGCAGGACCATGGCGTGTGCCCACCAGCATGCAGATCTGGGGCCTTCCGTGGGCTTCTAGAAGGAGCAGGGCAGAAGGTCGCCGCCTGCATCTTGTTGTCACACGGATACACGGTGACACCATTTCTAAACACCGCACAAATCAGCGCAAGTGGAAACCAGGTGAAGTTTCAATAGCAAGGGTCAAAGATGGAGCTCTGAAGCTCACAGTCTCACCAGTGACATGGAAGAGATGCTCTGGGATGTTTTGTTTTATTCTTTGTTTTCATAGTACCTGTTTGTGGTACATACTGATTAGTGGGGAGTAGGTACAAGTTCATAACCTATTAATTCTTTTCATTTTCCTTCTCCCTCCATCCCACGATCCCTTTCCCACTTACCAAAGATCTATTTTCTATTGTCTGTCTTTTATTTTGCTCTTTAAATTGTTTATACTTTGAGTTTTTCATATAAGAGAAGTTGTGTGATATCTAAGCTTATCCATCTCGTTTATTTCATTTAACATTATGTAAACTTTGGAAGTGGCCCACGTGCCCATTGACAGATGAATGGACAGAGAAAACATGGTATTTATGCACAATGGAGCACTACTCTGCCATAAAGAAGCATAAACAAGCCGTTTGTAGGAAAATAGATGCACCCTGAGACCATAATGGTTTGTGTTTCTAGCAGGTTTTTGCTGACTTGTCCATGATGCACTGTCCCCTTACCATATGTCACCTGTGTCTTAGTGTGATTTTTTTGGTCACACTGGCTCATGCCAGTCGCCTTGTCCAGTGATTTCCCACTGTGCCCCGGGAGCTGCTTCCAGCAACCCATCCTGGCTTCCCTAGCCCCTGCTCCGGGCTCAAGGTCTGGAGTCCTTCCGACCTCTCCTTCCCTCCTGTGCCTGACATGCTCATGTCCAACCATTCCTGCCATTTCCCAGTCATAGCTTGAGGATCCTCCCGGCCTGTTATAGTCAAACGCCTCAGTAGTTTCCATGTCACCTCCTGATAACTGGTTTGGGTAACTCAACCAACAGGACTTTTTCTTTTCCACGAATTGCTACAAAGCCAGGATGGCCCTCCTGAACATGGGGACCCTGTATTTGGGCAGTGAGTCGAAGAGAATCCCATGGGACAGGCTAACACGTCGGCAAGAGACTCCAAATGAAGAGAGATTTAAGGGGACCATTGTACCAGGGTAGCGCCTTTGGCCTTTGGGGACATCCTTGGTAGAGTTCCTTTTGCTCCCTTCTCCCTCTGCCTTTCTGCATGCTTTCCCTTACCTAATTCTTTTGCAAGGTTTATGTCTGTTTTCTTTTGCCCAACTTTCTCAATTCTAATTCTAAAGAGAAGCCCCGCCCAAATAGTTAAAATGCTACCTGCTAAATAATCTTTCTTTAGATTTACAGAACCCAGAACATCTGGTGACCTTTGTAATGCCCTTCCTTAGTCTTTAGTTCTGTACCTCTAACACAAACATGAGAATTGCTGCGATGTTCAACTTGCAGAAATGTGTCTCTCTAAACAACAATAGGAAGTAGCTCCAGGAGGTCAAGGCTACTGCATATTCTGGCCAGAGAAGAAGGGGAGACACGCTTTCTGAACAACGAGGACCCTACAGCACACAGCCTGCTCTTCCTTGCCTGTACGATCCCTTCGTGTCCCTGAGGGAGTCTGAGGTCACTGGCCCCTCCAAATTTTCAACTTGCCAGCTCTTGAGAAACTTGATTCCTTCCTGTGAACTCACAGCTCCTGAATTCTGGCCTTTGAGCAGCAAGCAGCCCAGACCTAATTCTGCTCTGTTATAAGTATACTCTGTTATGTTACCGAGGGTAGGGAAATACGGTTTAGACAAGAGTGCAGGCTGACTTATTTTGAGCAAAGAATTTTGTTCAAAGTCTAAAGGTGATGCCTGCCTCGAGAGTCTCTAACAGAAAGCCCCCGGTCCCTGCCTTTAACCTGCTTCTGTTCATCATCTTACAAACAAAGCACGTGGGACCACTGTGCAAATGACAGAGACAGGCAGCCAGTATGAAGGTGGCTGATGACAAAATCAGGATGGCCCTGAGCCCCGCGCTGAACATAGGTGGCTGCTGGATACTGGCTGAATGTCTCTCTGGGACCGTGTGCACCTTCCAGCTCGCCTCTCAGGAGCCGAAGCCTGCCTGTGTGGACGTATTTGCACCACAGACACCGGCACACTATGAACAGTGTTCCCTCCCCTCCTCCTTCTCTCCCGCCCTGCCTCCTCCTTTCCTCCTTTCTCTTCCTCCTCCTCCTCTTCTCTTCCTCCTTCCTCACATTGTAAGACATCTTTTATCAAGCACATCGCTGACTGAAACTTTTCATCTCCTTCATGTGAGTGAGTCATTTCACTAGCCACTGGCCTCCTAACTAAAAATTCCTGGACTGTGGTCTGTCCCAAATCTGCTTTGGCATCGGAGACATGCCCAGTGCCTCAGCAACTGCTGCAAGTCCTGGAGCAGAGAACCCTCCCGGGATGGTTTGGAAAAGATGGAAGAACGCTCCTGTTCATCAGAGAGCATGGCACTTGCTCTTCGTTGTAGACGCCGCAAGTTTGACTTGCACCTCTCAAATGACTTTCTGTTGGCTCCCTTACTGCCCCATCGCTCATCAGGTTTAGGAACTTCATCAGAATCATTAGCTATAAAATATGGATGATAACACTTATTTTAGAGTATTATGCAGAGAATAAAACTATGAGTGTGAAAATGATTTGCATTTTGTGGTTTGCCTGTAGGGTTTTAGCACTAAAGCCTCCATAAAATATAGCACACTATCACATAAAATTAAAGGTAACGGATAGCATAGGTAAAAATGGTCAAAGAGTCTGACAAATCATTTTTCTGAAAAGCAGTTAAAGTTTCAGACCTTGACAAATTGGTTGCCACGTGTCTTAGCTCAGGCAGAAATGATTATTCCCAGATGGGTTTACCTCTAGATAATCAATTGGCCTATCCCTGTGCTGCCCGCTGGCTGGCGTCTTAGCCTACAGTGCCGTAGGTGGCCTGGCTCTCACTCTGAAGGTCACCGTGGTGGCGAAGGTGTCAGCTACCGATGATCCAGCACTAGCTGGGCAAAGAGTAGGTCACAGGCACGGCGATGCGTTGTCTCATTCGTCTTTGTCCCGGGTTCCTGAGAGGTGACCTCTAGACCCTTAGAATTCCTGGTGACAAGACTATGCTTGTTAAGCATGGCAGGTGCTAGGAATTCTGTACCAGGCAGGGGCTTCCACACCAAAGGACCATCACAGGACCAGAGGACACACGGGTCTCAGGATGTCCCCTCCCTCTGCACCTCTGGAGCGGGGGCCCAATCCCAGGGCCCATGATGCAATCAACCGCACCTCTCTAGTGACACCCATGAGAACGCAGTGCATCACCTGGTCAGTGCATACAAGGCTGAGCTGTGAGGCGGAGGACCTGGGCTCCACTTGGGGACCGCCCCCGCGGCTCACCCTGGCCTCTTCAGTTCCCTGGTCCGGATTTGCATCCTGTGTCAAACTGTGAGTGTGAGCGTGACGCTTTCCTGAGTTCATCGAGTCCTTCCGTAGAGTCATCAAGCCCGAAGAGCTTGCAGAATGCCTGGATCTGTAGCCAGCGCCCAGAAGTGAGGGGCGAGGCTTCCCGGAACCCAGCTGCCACCTGACACAGACAGCTCTGTTGGCGGTCATGCCTCGTTCTGCAGTCTGCTGCCGACTTCGCGTGCTCAGCACCAGGTTGCATTCCAGGGCCCCAGTGATCGCCCCGAGTCTTCTCATAAGGAAACGGAGAGGTCTGGGTCTGGGGGCCCCAGGAAGTTTGTGCCGTGGCTGCCCCCAAGCCCACCACGCAGATCCGTGTGCCCCGGAAGATGTGAGCAAGGGGGCTGTCCTGGGGGCCGTTCTTGGATCAGGGGACGATACACTTCTATGTGGTGAAGAGAGCTTCTTTGGGTTCAGTGTGTGAGAGCACACAGGCCGAGTTAAAAGTGCTCCGGCACCTTTGGAAGGTGACTGGATTGTGGGGCGTAGAGCTGAGCTGGTGTCGGGCGGTGGGGCCTGGTCGGCCTGCACCGTGGGTGTGGCCCAGAAGGCGTTTCTGTCCTCCCAGCTTCTCCCCATCTCTGATCTCGCTCTTCCCCCTGTCTGCCGTGCCGTGGGCAGCTTTCCTCCGCTAAGCTGCGTGTACCTCTCTCGCTTCAAGTTGTGGGTGTCAGGTATTGTGTGTCACTGACAGAAAACATGACTAAGACAGCACCTCACCCCCCAGTGATACAAACAGGCGACTCGCCTGCATACAGGGTGTTCAACGTCCACTGAGGTGACGCCAGCATGCCGTCTCCTGCAGGATGCTCTATCCGCGTCCGTCCTCAGGGCCACCAGGTGGGTGGCAGCCGACGGGTTCCCGTGCTGTGTGGCGCGGGCTTTAGTTTACGCGTTTATATTCACTCACTCACACGGACTCAGGCAGGTGTGTCAGGTGAGCCCTGACTCGGAAAGGCGCCGCTGATGCTCCGGATGTGTGGCAGCCGAGGACTGCTGGGACGCTGCGCGGCGGCGTCTGCCCCGTCACGAACCGTTCATTACGGCCCTGGAGAACCTGGTATTAAGCCGCCCTTTGAGTCTCATCCAGGCGTAATGTGTGGCTCTGCTGAAAGGCTGGTGGTGGGGAGAGCGCTCAGAGGGTGTAATCACAGCCATCACGAGGGCCATCAATGCGCAGAGCCTGCACTTTCCACAGTCAGCAGCCGGAGCTGGCTGAAAAGGCACCGTCCTGCCCTCGCAGCCAGATGCGTCCAGAGAAAGCCTGCTGGGGAGTGGCTCCCACAGCCCGGAACTGCTCTCACCCACAGGACAGGCCACTGCTTGGCTTCAGAAAGGTCAGCCTTTCGGGATGATCTGGTGAGGCGGGTGCCTCCTGAAGGGGCTCGCGCTCCTGTCCATCTGTCTGGGTCAGCAGTCATGGGGCTGGGGCAGTGAGCCAGCATCCCGTCCCACTGTCTTTCCGGTCTGACACGTCAGGGCCCCGCCCTCCCTGGCCAGAGCCCGTGGGCCTTGCTAAGGACGAGACAGGCACCTGGAGGCCAGGAGAGAACCCCAAGGGCCAGCTTCCCGCACCCAGGCGGACACAGCTCGAGCTGCTTCCGCTGCCCCGTCCCCGGCTGCAACGCTCCCTGGGTGGGTCTGGGCACCTCCCAGGGGAGGCAGCCAGGAGAGCGCTGGCTCGGTGCCCGAGCCGAGTAATGTTGCAGATGCAGAAGGACTTCAAAGATGTCGCTTGGGGCTGAAGGACGGCGGTGCTCTCTGACCCTCTCTGTCTGCCCTGCGCCGGCCACTCGTCTACGTTCAGAAAAGCAAAACACTTCTGGGCACTGGGCTGACGTGGCAGTCAGCAAGGTGCTTTTCTATAAGGGAAGCCGTGAGGAGTGGCAGATCTGGATTCAACCAGAGAAGAGAGAAAACCCTGTGAACATGACAGCTCCTGGACAGAACAGCAGCAGGAAAATGAGAACATGCCCCAAATACAGGACTTGCAGGACCAGCCTGGACAGTATGGGCGGCAGGGACAGCTTGGGGCATTGTTGTCCTGGACCCCACGCCCCCTCACCTACCTATTTTCTAGCCCGTTTTAGTTTCCTCCACGAAGCCCCTGTCTGCACCTGCCAAGGGTGTCCACCCAGCACTGGCCCCGGGATCCTCCCGCAGTGTCCACCCAGTGCTGGCCCCGGGATCCCCCCGCAGTGTCCACCCAGCGCTGGCCCCGGGATCCCCTCGCAGTGTCCACCCAGCACTGGCCCCGGGATCCCCCCGCAGTGTCCACCCAGCGCTGGCCCCGGGATCCCCCCGCAGTGTCCACCCAGCGCTGGCCCCGGGATCCCCCCGCAGTGTCCACCCAGCGCTGGCCCCGGGATCCCCCCGCAGTGTCCACCCAGCACTGGCCCTGGGATCCACCACAATGCCCAGGTGCCTCAGGGTTGGTCGTCTGGGTTCCCTTTCTCAGTGGCGGCTCCAGAATCCTCTCAAAGCACCAAGTCCTCTGTCCTCTGCTCCTCTGTCTTCTCTTGCCTCCAGTACCTCCCATCCCAAGCCATTCCCTGCTTCCCCTCGAAGTCAGCTGTGGCCAGGCAGCGAGGAGAAAGCTGCATAAGCCAAGCCCACACTCAGATTTAGTAATGCTTGCTAATCACCTGCACTATGCAGGATAAATCAGCTCTGCCCTCGCCCTCCTGGGGCTCAGGGAGGTTCTGAGCTGGGCAATCTGCCTTGAGCAGCGCTGTGGCAAGTTCCAGAGCCACACGGCTGCCTTCTAGGTGCTGGCTCGAAAGTCACTGTGGAACATGGTGCTCAATTCAGATAATTCCCTTCTCTCCCAGAGCGCGTGGGAGAAGCCGTTTTGGCTGCTTTTACATAGCACGACACAGTCTCTCCTCCACGGGGTCTAGGATTCTGGAGGGGGAGGTTCAGACCCACCAGGACCCCACTGTGCGCCCGCACCCCTGAATGTCACCTCCCTGAGTCCCCTGGGGCTGTCCCTGCAGACCTCTCCAGCTTCTTAGCTCCCAGCCCTCCTCACAAAGCTCTGTCCCCACCACTCTAGGGGACAGCAGACAGCAGATGGAGGACATTGCACCTAAGCCTAGGGCCTCAGGACTCTGGTTCCTCTGTGGGTCTGTTTCCCCTCTTCCACACTCGGTGTGTGTGACGATGACCTCTTCCTCCAGAGACCCTGCCCCAGACCGTGCAGCTCCCACGGACAGAGCCCCGGGGCCTTTCCCCGCAGGTGCACGGAGGCCCTGACCTTCCTGCAGTCCCAGCTCAGCCACGGCTATCCAGGCCGCAACCCCGAGGCCCCTCGTCCCTTCTACCCAACCAGCCTGCCCTCCCCAGTCCCCATCCCACCCTTTATCTCACGCCTTGTCACCGACGCGGCGCCCCACCGCCCCTCTTCCACCGCAGGGGACAGGCCACCCAGGGTGCCCTCCCCTCCAGCCGTGCTTCTCCATGACCACCTGGCTGACTGGGGAGGGGCCTGTCCCCACGCGGGGAGGGCTTGGAAACCAGGCGTTTCCACAGCAGCATAAGCACACGTGACTGACGCCCTCGCTGACACCGCTAAAAATAACGCTCCCATCGTGCACGGAAGCTCCACTGAAGATTACAGGGGACGGCGCTCGGCATGGGGCCGCGCTCCTCCTGCACGCTGCTCCTTGCACATCAGAGGCGGGTGCGGGCCAGCCCCAAGCTGATCGCTGCGTTCTTATTCTAACTGCACTGATAACTAGAGCTGAGTCTTCGCATCCCCCCCACCCTCCCTCCTGGCCCTCAGAGCTAGTCCCAGGGGCGCGTGTGGCCTGGCGCAGACAGCCCAGGCTCCACGGACTCGCTTGCTTGCTGGTTTCCGCGCCTGGCCACAATCCGTGGCTCCAAATCACTGCTGTGCGCCTGTGTGCGCTGGCGGGGAGGCCAGAGCCTCTCCTGGTCTCTGCTACCTGGGACCAGAGGCCAGGTGCACCCTAGAAACAGGACAGGGATGTTAGCGCTTGGATCTGTGAGCTCTCCTGTGTGCACACGGGCCTAAGAGGGACGTCTCAGGCTGGGCCATGCATCCATCCCTATCGGAGTTCTCTAAGATAAACAGCCAAATAATGATGTGCATAGTAATTTCTACAAAATGAATTATAGCCTTAACTAATTGCCGCTGCAAACCCTCTCGAGCCTGACACACAGGACTGGCACAAACCGGGACACTCTGGGGACTGAGCAAGCCGGGAGAGCCCTCGGCACAGCTGACTGGGATGCTGTCCACCGCATAGACTGGCTGCCTGTCTGGAGGCATAGGTGTACACCTGTGAGCGGCAGCGAAGATGCCCACGTCAACTCTGGAGAAGACAGACCGACAGCCCGGGCTCAGAGGGCAGGGACCAGGTGTCGTTCCAGACCCAAGAAGGTCTCAGACGGCTGTGTGCCGTCTTGCTGCCCTGACTGCCTCCTTTTGAAATAAAGTCCTTGTTACATAGAAAAAAGTAGTAATTCTTATTTAAGATGAAGATTCTATGTTCATTTTTGTTAAATCTAAGCTGTAGGAAGTTCTCTACCCAAGCTTTCAAGAGAAATAAAAGCTCCTCAAATGTTTCTTGATTGGAGGGTTGAGCAGAAGACCTTCAGTTGGACAAAGGAACCGAGACTCAGAAACGGTTCAGGGTTAGCCAGCCACACGCAGGCCAGAGGCAGGAGCCCCAGGAAGAGCAAGAACAGCTGGCGCTCAAAAGAGGTGGGAGTCGCACAGGTCTCTGCGCTTGAGGAAAGTTCTTATTTATTTTTTCTTTGTATTAGTGCAGGTTTGTCATATGTACTGATGACATTCATCATGCGGAACCGGCACAAGGACATGACACATCCTGATTCTTTTTACCACCCCTTCTCCTCCCCGCCCCCTCCCTCTCTTTGTTCCTATCTCTTGTAAAAGATCTATCTCCCCATTTCCTATTATCTGTCTTTTATTTTGCTCTTAATTTATTTATACTTTGGGTTTTTCTTATAAGAGAAACCATGCAATGTTTAAACTTGCGCATTTGGTTTATTTCACTTAATATTATGCTCTCAAGGTGCATCATTATCCTACAAATGACTCAAGTTTATCCTTCTTTACGACAGAGTAGTACTCCATTGTGTGTAGAGACCACATTTTCTTAATCCACATAAGGAAAGTTCTATTTAATCAGGAGCTGATGGGATTAGAGGTTAGCAGAGACTCGGTGGCTGTGCACAAGACCACCATCATGCACAGACATCATAGAACAAGTTCAGGAAACTCGCTACACACCAGCATAGCAACAGGCCCCCAAGAAAGGGAGCCCATTTCCCAGAGCCGGCACCACGGATGGCCCAGAACGTCTGGTTTTCTCCAGTAAAGACACTGGGAGCAATGAAAAGCAGCAGCAGGTCTGTACACTGACACAGTGGCAGGCACTGGAAACTGCCCCAGGAAACCCGGACGTCGGCTTCCTAGACAAAGACTTCACACCTGTGACTTCAGGTATGTCCAGTGACCCCACAGGACACTTAGGTGAGAGCATCTCAACACGCAGAAAATATAATAGAGAAACAGAAACTACAGAGAAAGAACCAAATGGAAGTCTGAAACTAAAGTGCATAATGACTGAAACAGAAAATCTCAGTACAAGGGATCAACAGGAACTTCAAGCGGTGGAAGAAACAATCAGTGAATTCAAAGTTGTATCAACTGAGATTCACTGATCAAAGAAAGAGGAAGAAAGAAAAGGAAGGAAAACACTGCAAACAGAGCACGAGGTGTGGAGCCCCAGAATGAGGGAGAACGAGAAAGGGGAAGAGAGACTATCTGCAGAAACGATGGCAAAGAAACAAAAAACCCCCAAACTGAATGCAAACCTTTCTGTACACACAAGGAACTAATCAAATTTCAAGTAGGATAAATTCAAAGAGATTGATACCCAGACACAAAATGAAATTATATAAAGAGAAACTGTTTAATTTTGTGATCATTTATTTTGAGAAGTCAACATGCCTTGAGAAGGGCCGCCTAGCAGACGGGTAAGCTCTGGGTGTGTCTCCAAGGCCAGCAAACTGCACAAACAGAGGGGGCAGACCCTCCCCGGATGGGAGTCACCAGCCAATAGGCTTGTAGCCTGGACAGACCACAAGGGAAAGAAGAAGGAAGTGTTTCCCTTTTTCGGAGGAGCTCTGGTCTTCACCATGGCCTTTGGACGTTGGTCTCCAGTTCCTTCAGGCTTCCACACAGACTCTTCAGCCTTCCATGCACTCTGGCTTCCCAACACAGACTCGCACGAGTGACGCTGCAGTGAGTTCCAGGCCCTCGAATGACCTTCAACTGGATCCTCCAGCTCACCGGATGGTCATTCTACATCCTCCCACCTCAACTCCACAGATGACCACTGGGGCTCTTGCACTTAAGATTCTGTAAACCCTTTGTATAGTTACACATATATTTTACATTAAGTCTTTTCCTTTAGTGAACCCTAAATAATATAAATTAAATTTAATTAATTAATTTATACATTGCAGTGCTGGGGGTGGAGCCCGGGGCCTTGCTAGACACACGATGTACCACAGAGCTACATCTCAGCCCTAAAGAGAAAACCCAGAATGCGGCAGGAAAGAAGGGGCCGTCAGGCAAAGGGCCTTCAATCAGATTAGGAGTCTGCTTCTTAGCGGGTCATGGAGACCGGAGGGCAGCGAGACAGCATTTTCAAAATGCTGAAAGAAAAAAGTCAACTAAATAATATGTCCAGTGAGATACATCTTCTTCAGAATCAAGGGAAGATTAAGACATTCCTGCATAAATGGAGCCTGGCAGGGCTGCACGTTCACGGCGAGGGCATCGTTGCCTCTGACCCGCGGTGGGCAGCTGGTGGCTTTGGTCTCCTCGGGCCTCTGTGTGCATCTTCAGACTTGGGATGCAAAGGTGGACGTGGCTTTGCATGCGTCTGTCGTGTGGCCAAGCCTTCTCTGCAGTGGTTCATGTTATCGGTATTACTTTCTGTGACATCCTGAGGTTATTTTTCGAGACCTGATCTGAGCATTGTTGAGTCTTCTCTGGTTTGAGAGGCAGAACTTGGAAGTACGGCCTGAGTCAGCAGATGTCTGTGAGCTACGCCGCTCTGCTTTGTGGGCGGGAGTGGCACACGTGTAATCCCGTTTCCACGCTGCTGGTGCAAAAAGCTGCATTTGTCAACTTCGGGGTCCTTGCTGTGGCTGAGGACTTTTCATCCACGTCGGCGGAGCTGCTCTGTCCTGTCTGCACCGAGGTGCATAGCGCGATGTCAGAACTGGCACACAGTTCGTTTGTTGTCTCCCTTCAGCAGCAGCATCTTATTCCATGTGGCTGTCACTGTGGTCACCGGCCCGGACAGGCACACTGGTGACAGGAGTCTGTCTTGCTGCAGGGCTGCCCGGCACACCGGGCCCGAGGACGCCTGCCTGGGTGTGCAGTGCACACTAATCACTAGCTGGAATCTGCATCCAGGCCTCATGAATGCCAAGGGGAGATCACAAAGCCGTCAGCACCTCCAGAGTTCCCAGATGTGGAATCACAGCACCCACGAGACCAGGTCCTCTGGTGGGGACGGGCGCGTGTGTGGCCAAACCCCTGGGGGCCGCTCCAAGCCCCGGCTCCTCCTGCCCACCCGGACCACAGCAGGGCCAAGCGGCTGCTCTGCACCTGGTTCTGATGCTTCCTGGACCCAGATATACCCGGCAAGGGGATTAGGCCTCTCAAAACGGTCATTTGGTTTCCCAGCACTGGCCTTCTAGCTGGAGCCAGGGCCCGACTCTCGGGTTCTTCTAGGAGCTCAGCTCCCTGAGTCTGAGGCGCACCCTCCCCTCTTCCCAGGAGCGTGGCCCCGCACTTGCAAAGCCCAGCTGTCTTCTGTGCTCAGACCTCACATGCCGCTGCCCTTGCAGCCTCGGACTTCCCCAGGCTGCTGGGAACAGTCGTGCCAGGGCAGTCCGTGACCTTATCTTCCATCTGCTCAGCCAGATCGGGAGGCAGAGCCACCTTCACTTTATTCTCCCTAACCAGTCGATCAACTTTCTATCGCTGTCCTTGGAATTATAGTTTCTGTAACTGCATGCTGTGCCACAACAGTGAAGGCTCTGAAGGTCTGTGTGTTTGTGTGTGTGTGTGTGAGAGAGAGCTAGAGAGACAGTTTTTCAGAGTGATTTGTTCTGATTTAGACACATGACAAGGCCCCAGGCCTCAGCATCGGGAGCGTGTGTCCTTGAGTTAGGCTTGGTCAGGCGAAGGAACTGCGTTTGTCACTAATGCTGATCTCCCGCTGGGCCTGGGATTCCTGTGTCGACACTCACCATCTTTGCTGGCAAAGTCACACTGTTCCCTCCAGGCAGTCGTCATGTCACGTCACACCCCCGTGTCCCCAGGCGGATGTCACTGTGGCCTTCTCCCAGGGGAGCGCCGGGTACGTCTCTGAAACAGTGTCACGTGCAGGAGGGCAGGTATGTGTTGAAGCAGTTTTAGGACTGCAGAAAAGCCAGAGGGGACCCTGGTGAGATGAGACAATGAATGCAAACCGTGGCTAAACGGAAAACAGACTGGACTGCCCTGAAGGCGGGCGACGAGTGTGGCAACATTGGCGGCATAATGGTCACTCTGTGCACCCACCCAGTGGTGCCTTGGTGGGCTTCCAGGAGAACTTCACCTTTGAAGGAGCTTTGGGGTTCTGGAGCCGGAGGGTGCCACCTGTCGTGCCAGAGGCACAGGGGCAGCAGCTGGGGATGGCACAGGAGATGGGCAGAGTGAAGTCCCCAACTCAGCCTCCTCCTTGCCACGCGGCTCTGCAGCTTCCCACTAAGAGCAGCGTGATTTCCTCTGCCCGCAGGCTGGCTCTGTCATGTAGGCTGCTGTGGCCAATGCAGGACCATCAAGAGCAGGATGTTTGACACGTCGATGCACAGGAATGGCGAGGCCAGCCCTCTTGCCCCTCTGCCTGCCCACAGGAAGGGCAAACCCGCAGGCCGTAGGGCTTGAGAGGTGGGAGGTCAGATGGGGGACTGAACCGCAGCACGGAACCCAGCCCTGCCCACCGCGGATGAGGTTGGTGTTTCCCCCACATACAGAGGTCGTGTGGAGCCCGCGAGCCCGAGTCCAGGGCGGCCACACGTGTACGCCAAGGTCAGCGGAGTCCCTTGTTCTCCGGACACCTCGCTTTCTGGCTGCATGGCCAAGCCCACATCCTTGAGGCCATCTGTCTCAGGCACACACTGCTGTGGCCGATGGGAACATCCAGACACATGCCCGGGACTGCCTGCAGGGCTGATGGAAACACGGCCTATGTTTAAACCTAAAAAGTTTATTGCAGTAAAAGACACATTGCCACGAGTCCCCCTCAAAATGCTCCCTCTTACTTCAAACACACTCATCCCACTGTCCTCACCACTTTCTTCAGCAGCTTTGGAGTCCTCTTTCCTGCGGCTCTTTACATGGTATGGTGAAAAAAACCAAAACAAAACACGGTGACTGCTGCTGCCAAGCACCACCTGAAGAAAAGCAGCTCGTAAAAACGTGGTGCTGTGTCCTCATCCACCTTGTTCACCCATCTGGCACCGTGTGACTTCCGGCTCTTCCCAAAGTCAAACTGACCCGGAAAGGGAAATGTTTTGAATGGGTTAGGACATTGAGGGAGCAAGGACAGCACAACTACAGACACTCGGGGATGAGGACTCCAGAGCTGCCGCAGAATGTGTCAAGAATGACAGGACGAGCGTGTTCAGATCGGTGGCGAGGACTTGGAGTTAAAATGCCAACATTAACTGTATTGCTCGATCACACTCACGGGTCATGTGATGGCCTAAGCGCCTACTGCAGCCTAGCAGAGAGGACCCAAATTCACTCTCATACTGAGAGCCACGTTGTTGTCCCACCGCCGAGCCGGGCAGCTGTTTGTTACGGGGCTTCAGAGGCCAGCAGCTGAGGGAGGACAGATGTGCCTTGGAACCAAGTGTGTCAGCCACAGGGCACACTAGCGTGTGGCCCTGACACTGGTTTGCTCCTGCTCCGGCACACAAAGCCACACAGAACAAGCGCCACAATAGAAGCGGAACGAATGGTACGGATCAGTCACTCAGCAAGGGCGATGATAAACAGCCCTTCCTAACAATTATCTAGTTAAAACACCATTAACAATTAATGACATACATCACAGAACTTATTGAACCCATTAAAGACTAATTTACTGGCTATAAAAATATGGCATTAAGAATTTATGGATCATTACCTTTTATTCTGGAATGAAATATTGCTGACTGAAACTCCTGGAAACTGTTGAAAACAATTATTCATTATGGCCACATGAAATTAAATGATACGGCTTAGCAAAAGAGGAAGAAAAGAAACTGAGTGAAGTTGGAAAATTTTTTTTTTTTAGAGGCAAAGCACTAACTTCGTGTGACATGGAATGGATAAAGATTGTATTTTCAAACAAGATTAAGATCTACAATTAAAGAGTTCAAACAAAGTAATTTAATGTGCAATAAAATATTCTTTTTTTTGAAAAAATGTATTAGATCATGTCTGATAAAAATTCTGATCATGATTAATCACTGCTAGGTATTTTGGAACACTATTAAGGAGAGTGTAACAATGTTAAAATTATTTAATTCCTCTAAAGGGTTTTAAAATATAATACTATGTAACAGCTGTTGCAGCTTAAAAATGATTATTTCTTTCCTGCCCTACAATCAAAATTTGACAGTCAGAAATCAACCTAATTTTATTGCAATTTCCAGTTTATTACTCCGTGATGAGATGGGCTTAACAGCAAGCCCCTCGTCTTCTGAGAGGCCCTACGTGCATCGCCAAACCCCAGGGTGGGTGGCCCAAGGGCAGGGCCTACTGTTTGCACCTGGGGCAGGCTGGCTGATGTGCACAGGCGCCGGGGATGGGGCATGCACAACACACCTGCTCTAATTCTTGGATTCTCGTTCCAGCAAGTGACTAGACAGAATAGGCCCAAATCTCTGTCAAGACAATTTTAAGCTTAGAATAAATTTTTGCATCAGTGAATAAAAATTATAAACCATAAGAGCCAGAGAAGATCGGGTCCCAGGTCCTGGTTTTATAGATAAAGAAACAGAAGCACAGAGAAGGCAAAGACCTGCCCAGCCACGCACAGCAAGGCAGAGGTGAAACCATGTCCCAAGGCGTCCCTGCCCAGGTGTCTCCTAGAAACACTGTTTCTGGGTGACCCTTCTGCTGGTGCCACGACATTGCCTTCTCCAGGTGACCCCCGTGGCACCACTCACATTTTCATGAAGAGAAAATTCCGGCCAACAGGATACCACACCTTCCCTGGGAGCCGCCAGTGCCCAGGAGCTGACTGCCAGGCACTTCACCACGGCACCTACAATATGAAGAAGGAAGCCCTTGCCTGCTGGTGACACTGGTTTCGGGGACGCTGCAGGGTAGGCCTCCCCATCCTGACCCTCGTGAACCCCACAAAGGGCCCACCTCTGCCCACAGAGCCGGGCAGCTCCCTGGGGTGTACCAAGTCTGTCCTGGGCAGAGGGCTGCCGGCGGCCAGACGCAGCCATCTCCAGTGCTTCCTGGTGCCCCATGATGTGCACAAATTGCCATCTTGTCTGCTCCTGATGACACCAGAAAGATGACTGCTGTCAGCAGGACAATCGTGAGGGCAGTCACGGAACTGCAGTGCCCCGTTTGGTTCCTTCCCAACTGGCTGGAAACAACATTCAGTGTCTGGAGCGCCAGGCGCTAAGTGGGAAGAGTCTCCACATCCATCCTCCCGCCTCGTGTCTTCTACTACACGGCAGAGCATGTTGAGGGTTGTGAGCAATATGCAATTCTTAATGACTCTACGCCAACTCCACAATAAAGAAGCAAATTCTCTTCTAAAGATGTAGCCATTCATTTTCACTTGGCTTTAATTTCTTCCTAAATGTAATTATAATTATTAATATACATTCTTGCCTTGAAGCTTATATTCTAATTGCTGAACTAAAATAGGTGCCAAATAATAAAAGCAACCCAGTAAATAAAAGGCGATAAATTCACAGTTCTTCTAGGCAGAATTATTGGTGCATGTAGGTTACAAATTGCAATATACCTACAATTAATTCATAGCTAGAGGACCATTAGCTGTGTTCTCTTTAAAACAGAAAGGGGATTCTATCCCAAAACAGTGTGGTTGAGTATCGGCGGTGGTGTCCTGGGGCATCTGTGGCAAGCTTATTTTGGGAACTGGTCAAAATGATGACTTTGATGGCTGATTGCAGGAAATATGTGTCCAAAATACAAGCAACTTCCTGTGTGAAGGACCACTCCATGGTGACAGTAGAGGTGGGCCATATGTCCAGCCTAGCCGTGGTCTGTCATGAGTCAACCCAATACACGTGAGACCCTTCAGGTGGTGACGGCAGATCTGGGCCCTGGGGACGTGTGTATCCCAAGACTTTCCACCCCCAAATTCTTAAGCACTGTATTCCAATAACATGCAATAAGTTGCATACTCTAAAAATGAAAATAGATCATCATCGAATAAATAAACACAGTTCAAGGTCACTGTCCGGCTCAGAGCCCTCACTGCCCGGACCCCTCACCTCTGCCGTCACCAGTGCATCAGGAGGTAGGACTGTGGTGATAGAGAAGCAGGTCCCCGGCTCACACGGAGGTGAGGAGATGATTCAAGCAGCTTCAGGGACACAGCTCCTGGGGCATGGGGACTGCTGCTGGGCTCAGTGCCAGGGAGCTGCACCCCTGCTCTGACCTCCAGCCAAGTGCCGAGATCCAGATCCGGCCTAAGTGAAACGCGGGGCGGCTTGCAGCCTTTCCCATCCTGCAAAGCTGTCGGCTCTGGTGCACATCCCCTCCTGCGTTCTGCGGCCCAGCTCTGACCCAGAGCCCCTGGACAAGTCACTGTGCACCTGCCCAGGCACTCTGTGCCCCTCTGTCAGGGGGCGCTTTCTGCTTCTGTCTTACACACTGGACTGACTAGGGTGTCAGAGGCACAGCCGTCCTGAATCCACCTTCCTTCACCCAATTCCTGCCCCACTGTGAACTCCAAAGACAGAACAGAGTGGGGCAGAAAGTCAGCCGTGCCTGTGGCGTGGGGGAACATGGGACGCGGAAAGGCGTTAGACGGAAACAACCTTTATCTTCAGGACTTTCTTCTTAACGCTGCCCCATTGTCCATCGTCTCAGTGGAGTTAATCACAGCGGCTTGTGCTCAGGAAGATACTTAGGGCATTCATTTCTGCCACGAGTCTTTGAATAATTACTCATTGTGCGATTAACACACATGTTATCTGACTCTGGAAATCTCTGCCCACAAACCATAAATCAAGCGGCGCCAGGGACGCTTTGATCATTCCGTTCGCTCTCCCCTGCTGTTCCCGCCCTGCTTCCGTCCGACTCTGAGGAGTTGACGGTCCCGGGGCTGCAGGAGCCCGAAGAGGGCCATGCGGTTCAAGGCCACGCCTGTCCCGGCTCTCTGCAGCCCACGCTGCTTCCCGTGGATCTTGGGAGGGCTCTGCCCAGCAGAGCACTGATGTCTGAGGTTTCAGAGGTTTGCAGATAGAAATACAGGGCACCAGTCTGTATGTGGGACAGGCTTGTACTAAAAACATACTGATCATGTGCCTGGGTTCTTCCCTGGGCACCCTTTCCTACGTGGCGGCCCTGTAACCTCACGCTCAGCTGTTGCACGGCCCAGCCCTCAGATCGGGGAGCTTCCTGAAGCCACTTCCACGTGACCAGCGCCAGGTTCCAAGAGCTTGACGCTGCGCACAGCAGCACAGCCAGGGTCTCACTTCGGGGACTTGAACACCAGGATCCCCTCACCGCCACCCGCTTTTCTAAGCTGCCCTTGTTGGTGATGTTCCGTGGGCCGGGATGCTGCATGAGGGAAGGAGAATGTAGCTCAGTCTGGGACGGCGTCCACGCGCTAAGCCCCGAGGTGCCCCGTGAAAGGAGCGTCGCTCCCTGATCTCACCCCACTGCCCTTGGCCGGCACCCTCCTGGGCTCTTCCCGGGTCATTTTCAGAGCAGGGTCTGTCCTGCCTCCGTTCTCCAGAACAGAGCGGCAGGCCGCGTCTCTGACAACCTGCACGTTCTCTTCCAGGCTTGGGCTGTGGTTCGTGCTGTCCCTACAGATGGCGAGATCTCGACTGTGTTTGCCCGGGACGGAGACTGACGGGAGCAACTGGCTCTGTAATGCATAAAATACAAGACAAGCTCCCCAGGCAGGAAGACACCCCGTGTCACCCTGGGCCACACAGAGCCCCAGGGCACAGGGTAGGGCCAGGAAGGGCCAGCTACCTGCTTGGGTGCGAAACATAGTGGGTGCCCAAGACTCAAGAAATGGAGAGAAAGCATGTTCCAGTGCAGTGTTTAAATAAATCAAGGCTCATGTGAAAATGCACAAGAAACAAAACACCAAAATTCATAGTAGGGCAGGATGAAGTCACCGAGGCTCCATTTTCCCTCAGGCTCCACAAGGCACAAGCTGCAGATGTTCAGGGCCACCCTGGAGGGCTGTGGTGAGGGAGAAGGTGCCAGAGAGGGCCAGGCCGAGGGTGCGTAGCTGCGGACTCCTGCAAACCACTACATGGAGACACACTGGGTGGGTGGAGCCTCTCCATCTGCCTTTCTGCACATCCAGAGCCAGTCGGTCTATTCACCCTAGGACAACCCCTCCCACGGAGGGTATGAGGCCTGGGGCACCTCGGGAATCCCCCACAGTGTGGCCTCCACACCCCTATCCACTCCCTGAACACGCCCTACTCCGAGTCTGTGCACACTGCGCCCATCACATCACTCAGCATTGGCTTGCACACAGCCGGGTCTGTGCGAGGAAGGCCGGACAGTTTGTGCCCTTCCTTCCTTCTCCTTCCCAGGCACTCTCCTTTAGCTCTGTCACCTTGCACCCTCTTTTGTTCCCCAGTGTCTCCTCTCTGTCTCTGTAGACCCTGTCCCTTTGTTCTGGGGAGCACAATCAATGAGTTAGCAGGAGTGTCCTTTTCATGAGAGTGGGACAGTCCCATCTCCTTGATTGGGTGTGAATGTCACTCTCCTCCTAGAAAGACATTAGTGTATCTATACCAGTTGGCAGAAGTGGGAGCCATCATCATTCCCTTTGAGCTCTGGGGAGGACCTTTGTCTGTGTCACTGGCTGCATTTCAAACCTTGATCCTGGGTAGAGCAACAGATGAAGACCAGATCCTACAGAGACAGAACTCTGACCCACAGCGTCAGCAGCCTGCCCAGAACCTGGCCCATTCTCCTTGGCACACACCCAGGAAGCCACCTGCAACCTCCAAGTCACACGTGGAGGACAACCCTGACCATCGTCACTGCTAACTGTACAGGAGTCAAAGAACGACATCTGTTACATTCCTGAGTGGCCAGGACGTGATTAAGATTTTGACAGGTTCTGTGACTTTTGTCTGTACTTCCAAATCAGAACCAAAGAAAGCCACACACCCTCACCACCCCAGGACACCAGTGTCCAGTTAGCCACCCCAGCACGACAGTGTGGGCAGACCCAGGACCTTCTTTTCCTTCTCTGAGTTCTCCTGTCCTCTGCCTGCCTTCGAATCTCAGCCACTCCCTGTGGCAGCCGACTGCCGCTGAGCTCCGAGTGAAATGCTGGGATTTCTCACTTGGGGGTCTCCCTCCATGTCCACAAACTCTTTCCTGGCATGGCTTGGCCCTTGCGGACAGATGCACCTGGGGTCGGTCACCGCTCTGCTCCCATCCCACCTGGGAAATGTGGAAAGCAGCCTCCCGAGCAGTCAGTCCCTCTTCTGTCCCCATCGTGCTCCTGGACCCTGAGTGCTCCTTCCTCTGCACCAGGGCTGGGGCTCTATCCGGCCCCACTGGGAAGTCCAGCCATCACTCCACAAATTTCGCTGTGCAGAAATCCTCGATTTCCTCCTAGTGGGTGAAACTTTTTAAGAATTTGAGATTCAAGAAACCAACCCAGACGCCCCAACCCTGCAATCTGGACCAAAGTGCGTTCTGCTCCGCATGACAAGCAGCCTCCAGCCCAAGACAGCAGGCTCACGGGGCACGATGCAATCTCAATGTTTCTGGCTCCCTGGGGAACATGCAGCAGTTAAATTGCATCTGGACATCTGCATCCCGGCCCAGCTCCTTCAGGGTGCAGCTAGGTCAGCCTGGTGGTGGTGTTACACCCCCCAGCAATAGCTCTCCACTGCAGGATGATTCGTGCCATCTGACCCGTGCTCTCTGCACAGGAGCTGAAGGCCATGAAGCCACAGCCACGTGTGGCCTCTGCACACTGGGTGGCCTCCCTGCACGGATTCAGAGTATTTCTTTCTGCGCCATCCCTCAGCTCACCTTTTGCTTCTGACCCCATGGCAATTTACTGGTGACCCAGAGTCAGCCTTCGGAGGAACCGGGCTCCCTTGACCTCAGGTGTCACACGCTCGTATTCTCCTTCACGCCTGGACACCCAGGTGAGGCCCACCAACCTGTGGTCCGTGGCCTGGTGCTGGTTAGAGAGCAGGACTTGGGACCATCCCCTGGGAAGCTGGGATCCAATACGCTCCCCTGAAGGCTCACTGAGTTAAGGGCTTGGTTGCTGATGGGCTCTGGGGACGTGAAGGGATCAGAATCTGATGGCTTATCTGGAGGGGATGGAAATGGGCAGGGCCTGCTGGGGGGGAGGGGCATGAGTTGGAGGTGACATCTGGTCCCTGGCCTTGCCCTTTTCTCTCTTCCTTGGTACTGTGAGATGAACAGCTTTCTTCCATCACACTCAACATTTCTCTTCATCACAGGCCCGGAAGCAACGGAGCATCTCCACGCTGGTCCTGCTCTGGGAGGCTGGCTAACACAGTCCTAGTCGCCCCACCATGTTGCATGCTGACAAGATGCCCAGGACCTTCCCATTAGGTATAAAATTCGGGCAGCAAATCCAGCAGTTCCCTTCTTCCTTTCCTATCAGATGGCAGCAGTTTACCTCGTTTTCAGGGTCACCTCTGCAGCAGATGAAGCCTGAGAGGTAAAGAGGCTACAGGCGGGACCTGGCGGGCACCACCTGTCCCACCCAGGTTGCTTCCTGGCTGCGTGGGGACACAGGCACCTCTCTCCTCCCCTGTTACCCCTCCAGACACGAGCCTTGCGAAGAAGCAGAGAGGCAGAAGCAAGGCTGAGAGCCCCTTCTCCCCGCATGCTCCTGTCCAGAGACATGTGGCTGATGGCCTCGTATTGCAGGGATGGTCTTTGGAACCAGCTGTGAGTCACCCGTGCAGCTAGAAGCCACTGGCCACGGCTGCTGTTGTGTCTGCAGGTGGCCAGGGAGCAGGAGTCTCCAGCCGGCCCACACCCAGGAGCCCTGGGGGGCACTGGAGAGCTGGATGTAGTAGAGTCTGCCCATGCATGAAGACATGCCAGGATCCTCTGCCAGCTGCACCTCTGCCCACAGGAAACCACACAGTCCACCTGGAAAACAACCCTCCATTCTTGGCACAGCTCTGTGGACGGCGCCCGCCCATCACTTTGAGACAAGCCCTCTTTATCCCCCATTTCCGGGTGCTCTGGGTGTGCACATTTGGGTGGAACCTTCTGTGTTTTGCAGAAATAGAACAGCAGGGCTTCTTTCCTGGGGCGCTCGATCCTAACTTGAAAGGACACCTTAGCGAGAGACTCTTACCTGCAGGGTTCAGTGAGTTCGTCCTCATTCAAATACAGAGCAATGACATGGACACAAAAAGAATTTTTCAACTCAAGATCTTGTAACAACCAACACAATGATGAGATGAAAATAAGCGATTGCCCCCCACAAAGAGGGATGTGTGGGGCCTTTGCACATGCACACACCAACAAACTGTTTCCCGAGACTCAACGCCTTCCCGGGACCAGAGCACATGGCACAGCACAGTGACCACGGGGAGGGCGTTAGTGGCAGGCTCGGTGGCTTCCACAGCCCCTCTGCCCTGACCAGCTGTCTGGCCCGAGGCGGGGGCTGAGAACTCCATGAGCTATTGCTTCTCCTGTGCAGCAGGCACCACCTCGTAAGGTGTCGTAAGGACAAAGAGGAGACAATGTGAATCACAGGTGCAGCCGTGCTGGGAACAAACTGATGTGCTCATAAGTGTAACTCAGTATCATTGAGAAGCTGGTGCAACTCTTATCCCAGCTCCATATCCATCCCAGCCCTGCGGGACCTGGCTCAGTTTTCAGCTTCGGCAATCAGAGCTGTCCTGCAAGGTGTGCAGAGACCTCTCTGGGATTGCAAGATACTGCCAGGAAATCTCAGTCCCTTCTAGCTGGCTTCCGGATGATTGCCCTGCGTGTCACTCCTGAGCCCGAGACTTCTGGTTCTCGACATCCCCTCATTTCGACCAGGGCGCTGGGAGAGCCTCAGGGGCCGGACTTGGGCAGCAGGGCAGGGGTGTCGCCCTGTGTGCTCTGGCTTAGCCCTCATACCAATGGTGCGGCAGGGCCTTAGGAAAGTCTGCATCTTGAGAACCACGCTTAGCTGTCAACACGGCCTCTAGAGGGACAGGAAGTCCGCAGCGGCCATGTGGCCGGGCAGGAAGACACCAGTGAGCTGAGAAGTGGCCATGCCCTGGTCACGACCTGTGCGGCAGCAGACTCGAGTCCCACCTACCTTGGGGGCACCCAGTACAGGGCGAGTCTTGTTTTCGTCGCCCCCATTTCCCAACACCACGCTGACCCAGAGTGGTTGGAAGGTTTTCTCATCCCTCCTCCGTAGGTCGCGGCCTCCGAGTTTTGTCCCCAGCTCTGAGACCCGACGCTCTCAGCAGCTTCTGGGTGGCTCAGGCCAGGCTTTAGCAGGTGCCTGAGAAGACCGTGCCCTTCCTCTGCGCACTTGCCTCCTTTCTCTGCAACGGCCCTGGTGACGTGGGACCTGGGGTCGTCCCTGCCTCCCTGGGGCCTGCCAAGGGGCCCCACTCTGGGCGGCATGCAGGGCTGACGCTGGGCTCAGCTCAGCAAGCCCTCTCCCGGGCCCGGCCTCTGCCCAGGCTGCCCCAGCAGCTCAGTGATGTCCTGAACAGATTTTACAGAGGTTTTTAACAGTGCTTTTTTACCCCTCTTAAGGGGAAGGCTGGGCTGCTGCACCGGATGAGCTGGAGAGAAGCCAAGGGCAAAGGTTTCCCCAGTTCCAGCATACCTCAGGGCCTACGAGAAAGCAAAAGTGCAGCACCGTGAGTGTGAGCAGAGACCGCGGGTTGAGCCCTGTGGAGAATCCCAGAGTGGTGGAGTTACCACGTCCCATGCGGAAGGGCTCAGAGCCACACACTGGGAGACCCAGAGACAAGCGAGGCACAGGGCCTTTTCCTGCTTCTGCTCTTTCCCGCCCACAGAGATGGTCCCAGAAATGCAAGGCTCCTGCCAGATGCCAGAGCCAGAGAGAGACGCACAAAGAGCTGAGGCTCTGCATATTCTGGGGTGGAGCAGAGGCTGGGTGACTCCAAACTGTCCCAAGGAAGGAAGAGGTCCCTGGTACACTGCCCCCTCTCCCCTCGCCACTGTAGGTTATGAACAAACACTGAGCTGTCTATCAAATTGTCAGAGAACAGGTAGCGGGATGTTGAGAGCACACAGGTGAACAGAGGAGACATTCAAGGAAACACTCAGGGCAGTCGCCAGGTGGACACAGCCATCTCCTGACTCAAAAGCAAGAGCTGCCACCCCAGCATCCACAGGGCCTGGGTTCCAGGAGCCCCACGGTGCCAAAATCTGCAGGGCTCACGTCCCTTGTATGAAACTGTTCGCCTATAATTTAATGTATCCACCATGCACCGTAACTTCTCTCTGAATGACTTATACTGCCTGATACAACGTAGGTGCTATGTACATAGTTGATAAACTACATTGTTTAGGGAATAATGACCAGGAAATAAGCCGTGCATGAGGCCCAGTCCCACCCCGAGTAGTTCCAGTCTTCAGTTGGATGAATCCTGAGGGCTAACCCTGCAGATATTGGGGGTGCTGTATACAGAAAACAACACAACGAAATCTGCATGGGACTTTCTATGGGAATATTTTCCTGTACAAAAGGAACAAACCTAATATTTCAGGGAGTAGATTAGCATAGTTTTGAAAAAGATTAACTATGGGACGAAGAAGATTTTATCTACAAACTAAGGACAACACGAGGCCTGTGAGCAGAACTGGAGGATGCAGCAATAAGACAGCCAGCTGCTTAGCAGCGGCCAGAGCAGCTCTGGGAGGGGTAGTGAACAGGACCATGTCATAGCAAAATTTCAAACAGTGCCGGAAGAGAAAAGGCCTAGATGGAGCCACAGAAATGGGATCCATGCCGTGCAGGATGATGGTAGGATGGGGAGCAGAGAAGCGGAACACGTGTGATGAGAAGGCGATGGTTCCGGGACGCAGCGCGAGGTAGCATGCAGGCGACTGGGTTCTGAGGCCCAGTATGGGGAAAGTCGGTGCTGTGATCTAAGGAAGCATTTCCAAGCAGAAGACCCGAGTCTGTAGTCTGAAATGGTTACCGTGCACCAATAAGTAACAAAGGAAGACACACGACCAGACGCACAGCAGTTAAATATTTGATTTCCAAGCATAAAAAATTCCTACATGCGACCAAGTAGATGCTTATAAAATATTCAAAAGGAGACACATCAGGCTGTTTTTGATGTGAGGATATAATAAGGAACAACTACAGGATGCCGAGATTAGAAGTTAGAGGCCACGAACCTGTCACCTTGCTGAGTTATTGTTTGTGGATGAAGGGAGCAGAAAGACACTGTCATGTAGTGAGAATTTAGGAAACAAATGCCACATATCATTCCTGAAAAATCACACAAATACACAGATTAGCCCCGAAAGAAGAATCGAGGCAGCGACTCGGGAAGGGGGACTGCAGGAACGGTGTTAAACACTGAATCCATTTGTGCGTAGGACTGAACGCCAGCGATATATGCTCCTCTCATTCTGCTGAAACTAAATGCAATACTAATCTTAATTTCAGGTGCATTTATTTGAAGGACATAAAATACTTCTTGATTAAAAGATGTGTTCAGGAAGCTAGGAATAGGAATGTTCTAATAATGACCGATCGCGCCAAACCAGTGGTCACCCCACCATGGATGGCAGACACGCGAGGAATTCCTGGGCAAGTCCAGGGGAGAGCAGCCTGCCTCTTCTTCCTGATACCAGCTAACAGAGAACACACTACCCCCTTTATTTGAATAAAGCATCTACTGGGAAACATCAGTTGTGAAATGGCTAAAATATGAATATTTAGTTCACGGAAAGAATGCAGACAACTTCCTGCGACTGTGAGGAGGGACACACAGCAAGGTGACTTTCTCCACAGTCCTTCTGTGTGCAGTGCCGTCAGATGGCTTCACTGCAGGAGAGCAGCAAAGAGAACGGCGGCCCGCAAGCTCCACAAGGTGGCAGCCAGGGCTGGCGAGCACGTGCCCCTGGACAGTCATCACCGAGGCCAGCGTGGCAGTGGTCCCCTCACCTGGACCTGGCAACTCCTGGGAACTCACCCAGATACCGCAGGAGCGAGAGCAGCATTCGTAGCGGGGGTGCTCAGAGCGGCACAGGACTGGGAGGATCAGAGGGAAGCCGTCAGCACGCCAGGTCAGTATCAGTGTAGGAAGCGGGCTCGCCTGATGCCAGGAGCCCACAGACACGACTTGCCTCAAACCTTTCAGAGAGCAGAGATGACAGGGCGACTGTCTGAGCTGCAATCCGAGGCAAGGCAGGCACCTGTGGGACAGATGGACCGCGGCTTTGGGCATCTGCAGGGAGCCCAGCGCAGGAGGGCTACCACCATCCCTGGGCCCGTAGGCTGCCACACCTTCGCCAGCTCCCCACCTTCACTGGGTCTCCGGGGCAGACCTGGGCCCCCTTTGTGCAGCATGAGGAGCCCACTCAGACCCAGATTCTCTCCATGGATGGAGCAGCAGGCCCCACCACCTGGGACACAGTGGAAACCCTGTGCTGGGGAAGGCAAGAAAACCCTGTGAATCAGAACCAGCACAGATCCTACAGTGCAGGGAGGGTGGAGTCCTGAAGAGACCCTCCTCTACTGAACCTGAGCAGCCCACAGCCCACCATCTGCAGTCCACTAGCCATCACCCACAGTCCACCATCCACCATCCACAGCCCACTGTCCACCATCCACCCTCCACTGTCCACAGCCCATCATCCACCATCCACAGTCCACCATCCACAGATGGGAAGGAGGTATGGCGAGGGGCTGTGCAGGGCAGGACTGGAAGGAAGCGCCCCTCCTGTTACAGCTAGAGGATTGGAGGCTGAAGCACTGACAGTAACCATGATAACAACAAACCCCCAACTCAGTGCCAGTTCTGATCAGATTGACTCAGCCTCACAAGAGCCAAGCAGAAGGACGGGTCCTTTCCAGGCACAGATACTAATTCAGTACAGTCACTTGCACTGTCTCATCTTCAGCCAAAATGTGTAGAAATGAGAGATGGAGGGATGCAGGTCGTGGTCGGGAAATACATAAAGCAGTCGGCAGGATGAACCCAGAAGGAGCCTGGCAGCACCGCTGTCAGACACAGGGAGTCAAAGATGATGACTCCTTCTTCAAAGGCATCAAGGAAAAGGTGGACGGCAGCCGAGGTCACACGAGGACCGCAGCAGAGAACGGACAGCCTCCTAATGGGACCAGTGGGGAGAGCAGGCAAGGGAGGCAGAGATGTGGGATGATGGGACACGGGAACATGGCCAGTCTCTTACCTTCCAGTAAATAAGATACAAGACAGGGGCTGCGAAGATGGCAATCAGCCAGACAGAACCTCTGGAAAGAATATGGTGATCGAAATCTGGAGTGTTTGACCAGTTGCCGGGTAGATCAGTACACGGGGAGAAGAGTCAGTGATGAGACGGGTGCAGGAGAGGAGGACGGGTCGGAGAACAACCCAGATACGACGGCAGGCCCGGCCCAGACTGGGGAACCCATCACTCACCAGGGGGATCACCACGGAGCCCACAGCCGGGCCAGCACCACGGGCGGTCACCAACCGGACAAGGCCAGACTGGGAAGGCACGTGGGAGGGTGACCACTCTGGGGGCCCTCGCCCGCCCTGGCCACGTGGGACCAGCCTTCCCAGACTGACAGGAACAATGAGCACTGCAAACGCCACCCCGGCCACCCGGTGCCTCCTCCACCCGTGGCAGAGACCGCACGCTGCGCGATGGTGGGGAAGCCAGGCAAACACGGCCCCATAAAGCAACGGCGATCCCCTCTGGTGACTTGAAATGGTCACCACGGGCTTGAAACAGCGAAGGTGAGCCAGCGGGCAGAGGTGCTGTCCAGCATCTGGTTCTAAGGCACCTGCAGGGTATGCTGGTGACTGACTTCAGGCCCCCACAGGTTCCTTACCCTGCGTCGTATCCATGACAACGACTAAAGGACCATCGTGCTTTACAAAGATCAGTCCCCTGCCGCCTTTGGGTCAGACTTCCCGGTTACAATTGCACCATCATATAGACTGCCGAGCTTTTTCCCTTAGGAAACCCCACGAGGGAATCAGGCTCAGCGTGAACACCGTCCTCTCCGGACCCTTCAGCCCCAGCCAGGGACGTGTCAGGCACTGTGACCTGATGTGCCCTGGTGATCACCACTTTCACCCCAAAGCAGTGATCTGTTCTTTTTCCCTTTTCTTTTCTTTTCTTTCTTTCTTTTCTTTTCTTCCTTTCTTTCTTTCCTTCTTTCTCTCTTTCTCTCTCTTTCTTTCTCTTTCTTTCTTTTCTTTTCCTTTCTTTCTTTCTTTCTCTTTCTCTTTCTCTCTCTTTCTTTCTCTTTCTTTTCTTTTTCTTTCTTTCTTTTCTTTCTTCTCTTTCTTTCCTTCTTTCTTTCTTTCTCTCTTTCTCTCTTTCTTTCTCTCTCTTGCTCTTTCTTTCTTTCTTTCTTTCTTTCTTTCTTTCTTTCCTTTCTCTCTCTCTCTTTCTTTCTTTCTTTCTTTCTTTTTTTTTTGGACTACAGAGGATCAAACCCAGGGCCTTTGCGCTGCGCTATATGCCCAGCCCTTTTTATTTCATTGTATTATTGTATTTGGGCGGGGGTGCTGGGGATGGAACTCAGGGCTTTAAGCTTTCCAGGCCAGGCTCTACCACTTGAGCCCTATTTCACTGTATACTGAAACAAAGTCTCACTAAACAATGTTTCCTCAACGGAATGGGAAACACAGTAGCCAGTTCCTGACAGATAGACAGTTTCACTCCCGGCCTTTAACCTTGGAGTGGGGAGGACTCCCTCCCCAGCCCCATTCCCCTGCAAGGAGATGGGACCCTGTGAGGGGCCCCTGGCCAGGGCTCGTCCCTTCCAGACAACACATGCTTCCCCAGCCTGTGCACCTGCACGGGTGGCCTTAGACCAGACCCCATGTCCTCCTGTCCATGACATTATCCTTTCTCAGACCACAGAAAAGCAGGGCGAGACTAGCTTTTCACTCTCTATTGGAAACATTTCTGAAAATAATTGCACTCAACTCACAACATTTTTATGACTCTGTTTTCCTTAACAGCTTGATTCTTTTGAGGCAGTTGGGGACTTCAAAGCCACTTTTGCTTAAAAAAAAAAAAAGTCACCTCCAGAGGCAGGAAAAAGCTGGGCATGTCTCCCACCTCTTAGATCTGACCAGTTGCCTTACATTTTGGGTCAGGTTCCCGTTCAGCTCTGCATGAGGCATGTTAATCACTTGAGGAGGGTCTAAAACTGAAGTATTCAACCTAAATCCTCCTAGCTTCCCTAATCTCCCGTCAGCACAGAGGATGCCAAGAGAAGCGTAAGGAAGGTGTTGCTCCGACCTGCAGAGACATCCACCCGCGTCCTGCTTCAGACCCCCGGAGCATTCCCTGAACTTCGCCACCCGGATTACAGCAGGGCCTCTGCAGAGGGATTAGCCTACCGTCAAACACCTCTACGCAGGCGGCCACCCCGCACAGGGACGACATCGCCCACCCCCAAGCAAGGCTCCATCTCACCAGAACTGGATGGGCCCTTAGGAGGTCAGGACTTCTCTGGGCCACATCACAGAACCAGCACCGAGACAACCACCACCGGACCCTCGCCCACCCCTCTCTTCTCCTAGGGCCACCTGACCCGCAGCTTCGGAGCCGCCCCTTGCCCACTCTAGATTCTTTCTGATTGAAACCGTAGCCTGCTCTCTCACACTTCTTGGTCTGGCTTCTAATTTCTGTCATCGCCAGGTCCAAGGACCTCACACCCAGCTATTTTTTCCCAGGCTTCCACCTCGTTTCTCACCCTGAGCTCGCACACCACCTCTGTGGATTGGAAGGTGTAACCCCAAGCACATCCTCTCGGTCTCTGTCCCTTCCAAACGCCCAGAAAGACGGGAGCCTCCTGGGACCGCAGGGTCACCCTGCAAGCGATCATTGTACAGACAAGGCCTGCTCCACCAGCCCCTGCCCCAGCTCGGGAAGCAGGCGCCGCCTACCTTTCCGGGGACACGGAGCCCGGTGCCCGGCGTTAATCCCCGCGCAGAGAGACGTTCTGAAACTGGATGGTCTCTCCCGCTCTGACCGCTGCAATTTGTAATCCAAATCGAGCTTCAGCGGCGTGCTGATCCCGCTCAGGTCCAGGCCGGGAGGCCGATCGGGGAGCAACAAGGCTCTGCTGCGTGTGGCCACCGAGGCTCTGAGAAGGACGAAGGAAACGCTGAGACGCTCTCCCCGCCGAGGCCACGTGTGTCGGGAGGAAGGGCGGGGTCGGAGTGGTACCTGGTGTGGCGCGGATGGCTCCGTCCCCCTCGGCCTGTGGGGCCAGCTTGGAACCCTCCAGAGAGACGGGCGGCATGTTTCCGTGCTGCTTGCTTCTGAGCGGCTGGCCGTCTGCTCTGAGGGAACAGACCCCGGGGGTGTGCTTAGTGGTTTGTTCCAACTCAGCGTGTTTCTAGTCCCCATCGCCGGCCACCGTCCAGGGATTTGTCTAGGTCCCAGAAATGCCGAGTGTCCTCTGCTGCTACCGTCTGTGTTTCACTGGCAGCCTCCTCGGTGGGCCACATCCCAGGTGACTTTGCTGTCTCTAGGTGGCCGCGGGGACAATGCAAGCCTTGCCTTCCCACAGGACTTCTCAATCGCACGGCCTCTGGGAAGGCCTCTCCCGCGAGGCTGGGTTCAGGCCTCGCCCTTCAGGAAGAAGGGCTGTTTCGGGGAATTCAGACCTGGTATTTCTTTCATGAAGGAAGCCAGACTCAGCAATAAACAGGACAGTCAGACGCCATGGGCCAGGGACAGAGGGACACTGTGGCTTGCTCCCTCTGTCTCCTACACCCTGTCATCCCTCTGCTGCTGTGCCTCAGGGTGGGCGCCGTGCCTGGGGGATTTGCCGAGCACACCGAGGCTCCTCCACCGCCTGGGTCCTGCCTGGCCGAGGGTCCCCACTGCCCGCTGAGCCCGCAAATCCTGCTTTGCTTTCACTGTGAAGCCCTTCCAGGCACCAGCCATCTCCACTGTGGAACGGCCAGGAGATCTCAGCATCTTCAAGGTGCAGAGTCCCCTGCGGGCACTGACTTCGCTCCACGGGGCAGGAGCCAGGGGACCAGAATGCCAGGGAGTCAGGCAGCATGCAGAAAAGATGCCCAGCATCAAGGCAGAGATGGAGTGGCAGCTTAGGAGTCAGGCCCTGCAGGCCATCGGGGTGAGGGTGAGGACCAGAGGGGGATGCGGCGGACAGTGTCCAGTCCCTGGAGACGCAGGGCTGACCTCTGCGCCAGGAGCGCACGCTTGGACCGTGTGCGGAGCAGGGTCGGTGTCTGTGGCGGCTGGGTGCTGCATCCGTGCGGGCTGTCTGCGGTGACTGCGGGGCCTGTGGAGGAGAGTGAAGGTCTGGTGAGAAGCAGGGTGTGAATCTTTGTTTTCACAGGGCTAGGGATTGGACCCAGAGCCTTTGCGCTGAGCTACGGCGCCAGCTCTTTAATTTCTTTTTAATTTTGAGAGAGGATCTCGCAAAGTGCATTTCTTCTTTACAAAAAGGTCAAGTTGACAACACCTTGCTTCTCCCTGTGGAGTGTCAACCCGTCTAGCACAGAGCCGCAGGCGTGGACGGACCTCACTGACCCGGGCAGGGCCGCAGCTGCCTATGGCCACAGCGAGCGGACCACACATCTGGCAGCGTTGGTTGAGGCCCTGCAAACTGTGGAGGGCTCAGGACACAGAATGGCGAAGGTGGCAAGGCTGTCGTTGCTCTTAAGACCCCTGGGACTGGTATCCACCAGCCGCACCAACACTCGGTGACTGGAGAAGCAGGAAATGACAGACAGACCCAAGAAACATGCCAAAATACAAGGATATGATTTGTAAGGAAACTTTCAATGCTTCTTGGGGCACCAAACAAGCTCATGTAAATGAGAAGCAAAGGGTGTTTTAATAGGATGATGCATAAATTATGGAGAGATGCACACTTTGTTTATTTATAAATTTAATGCGATTCCAATAAAGATATCTAATGATTCTTTTCTTCAGGGGTGTCACACGGAGAAACAGACACACAGGACTAGTAAGGAGTGGTACAATGACTGAGTCGATCAGTCTCAACAGACAGTCGTGTGTGTCCTACAGATACTGTAACAGTTGGGTCAGAAACGTCCCCCAGGATCCACGCACTGGGCTCAAGCCCCGGTGCAGCGACATTCAGAGCTGGGCGGGGCCTGTGGCTGGCCGTGGGACACTGACCTCACCAGGAATCAATGCAGAGATGAGTCTGAGACGAGTGGGCCACTGGGACATGGGACCCAGCCCAATGAGGAAGTCACCAGTTGACATCTGGCCCTCCTCATGTCCCCTCTCTGCTTCCCGGCTGCCCCGAGGCCAGCATCTCTCCCTGCCGTGCTCTTTCTACCCCACATCCAGCCGTGGACGGGAGTCTGTGAAATCGTTAGCCAAGATAAACTGCTGCTCCTTACGCCAAGTGTGGCAGCAAAAGCTGACAAACAGAGGTAGAGTGGCCACAGACTGTGGTACTGGGGTGTGTAGAGAGAGATGGAAAACAAGTTTTGGAAGTCTAGAAATAGACCCAGACACATGTGGGAACTTAGAAAAAGATAATGGTGTCATTTCAAATAAGCAAAAGATGGACTGTTTAACACATAGTGTGAAAACAGCCAGGAAGCCAGCTGTCCCACCTTTCAGCAGGTTAAATTCTAAGTAGATAAAAATTTTACCCACAATAAATGAAATCACAAGGTATTTTTTTATTATTATTTTTTAACCAAGAACATGTATTGGTATATTGTCCATATATTGATCACATTTAACATGTTTGTTTTGTACCTGTACATGGTGTCTCTTGGTTCTCCCCTCTCTACCCTCCCCTCCCTTCTGTTCCCTCCATCTCTATTTACAGCAGGTTTATTTACAATTCTCCATGATTTCCCTTTCCCCCTTTCTTTCCATTTTTTCCCTTCCTGCTTTTCCCCCTTCCCTCTTTCTAGTACTCCTCTCCTTTGTATATTATCTTCCTTTTATATAATATCCGTTACACTACTTTGTCCTTATTTACAGTTATGGTTTCTCATATCAGAGAAACAATTCGATGTGTGCTCCTGAGTGTCTGATTTATTTCACTTAGTAGTATATTCTCAAGGAACATCCATTTACATATAAATGACTCTAGTTTATCCTTCTTTATGTCAGTGTGGTACTCCATTGTGTAGAAAAGCCACATCTTCTTTAGCCATTCATTGGTCGTTCGGCATTTGGGTTGTTTCCAAGACCTAGCTATTACAAACTGCGCTGCTATAAACATGGTTGTGCATATATCTCTGTGGTATGACGATTTTAATTCTTCTGGGAAGATCCCCAGTAGGGGAATAGCTGGATCAAATGGAACCTCTAGTTCTAGTTGTTTGAGGAATCTCCATATTGATTTCCACAGTGGCTGGACCAGTCTGCATTCCCACCAACAGTGGAGGAGGGTTCCTTTTTCCCTGCAGCCCCTCCAGCATTTGTTGTTGGTTGATTTTTTCATAGACGCGATTCTTTCTGGAGTGAGATGGTATCTTAATGTTGTTTTGATTTGCATCTCGCGAATAACTAGTGATGTTGAACACTTTTTCATATATTTATTTGCCATTTTTATTTCTTCATTTGAGAAAAATGTTTATTCATTTCAGTTGCCCATTTTTGGATTGGGTCTTTAAATTTGGGAGGTTTAATTTTTTCAAGTTCTTTATATATTCTAGATGTTAGACCTTTGTCTGATGGATAGCTAGTAAAAATTTTTTCCCATTCTGTGGTTTTTTGTCCTGCACAAAGTATTATTTTTAAACATAACATCAGCTGTGTATGACTGCGTACTCCAAAAATCCCCATACTCGGGGAGGGGAGGCAAGAAGGTCAATAAGTTCAAACTCAGCCTGGCAATTTAGCAAGTTCATAGGACCTTGTTTCAAAATTTAAAAAAAATTTTTAAAGGCTGGGGATATAACTCAGTGAGAAGGCCCTAGGTTCAACCTCAGTACCACAAATTTAACTGAAATATAAGTTAATTTGTTTGGTCTAAAGCTTTCTCTGTGCGTATTTTAAGTTTGGCTTAAAGGTTTCTCTGTACATTGTGAACTGCAGCCTAACTTAACTGACCTTAACCTACCTTGGAACAAGCTGAGTCTCAGCCAGTCAGAAGCAGCCAACTGATTAAACCGTGTTCAAATAAGACAGATGCTTGCTGTAACCAATCACTGTGCCCACACCTCCCTTCTGGCTGCACTACCTCACTTCCTGGCTGCACTACCTCACTTCCTGGCTGCACTACCTCACTTCCTGTTCTCTGGCTATAAATTGAACCTACACTTGAGGGTGGGGGAGTTCAGAACCATTCTTGGTTCAAACTGCTGTCGAGGCTAGAATCAAAAATAAAGCCAATTAAGAGCTGCGAAGCTAGGTTTGCTATAATTTTATCTTTTAACATGACAAAACCTGGTAAGAGATGGATCAATTTGATTTCATAAATATATAACTTTCGGAATGAAGCTGCTCCACCCACAAACAAAATGAAAAGATGAGGGACCTCTGGGGAACAGCACTGGCAACCTGTTACAGAAAGATTTCCAGCTCCTCGGCACACACTCAGCATCATAGAAAGGGGCTTCGCGGGGCCCTTCGAGAGTGTCAGTCACAGCCGCAGGGAATGGAACCACACTGGCTCCCCAAGACCCTGACAGTGAGTCTGTGAACTCCGTGCCACACGACAAACGCCTGCAGCCCCTAAGACATTTTAGGCTTAGTAATCTAATCTGCAGACACTTTGTGCACTTTATTTATCCTTTTATTTCAAAACATTGAAAACTAAGCAACAGAGAATTGGTTAAATATAACATATTCACCAGAGGGAGTGAATCCATGTAGTCAGTCATGTGACACTGAAGCTTGTGTTTTTGATTCACTTAACATGATGGTCTGAGTTGCACGGAACCCTGTTTTGCCCAGGCACATTACTGCAACCTCTCCTGATCTCCTTGGTAACCTCTCCTTGCCACCATCTGACCAACATTTTCCCAAAATTACATGTTAAATGAGACTTCTAAATAGTCTCTCTGAAAGGGAAGGAATATGTCTTTTTTTCTCTTGCCCATGACCTGTTATGCTGTTGGAATGTGGATCAGATGGGTGGAGCAGCAGCAGCCCTCTTGAACCCTGAGAACAGGGTGGTGGTTTTAAGGGAAAGCAGGAAAACTTTGACTCCTGTAGGCCATATATCCACTAAACCAGGCCTGGATTGTGCAGTTCTGTCTTTTCTTCCATTCTTTCTCTTTTAACTATTGCCGTTCCTTTTTATTTTCAGGTCTCCACGAGTGGTAGCAGTTCCAAGGATAAGTGACAAGTAATGAAAGTCTCAGAGACCTCTTCAGAATGAATAGTTTATTCTGGGCTGCTAATTCAAGTGATAATCCAAGTTCCATTACTTTCCATCTTCCCAGCCTGTGCCTTCTTCTCACCAGACATGCGAGGTTGTCTCTGGTCACTGGCCTGTGCCTTTTCCTCTGTGGTTCACATGGTCTTTCCTCCAGGGGACCCGGAGGCAGACACAGGCAGCAAGGCCTCGCACCCAGCTCCCCTTCTGTCGCATGAGGCCTGCGGGCCAGATCCCTGCGGTGTCTGCGACAGCTGGAGAGACCCTGCTCAGGGCAGACCCGGCTCTCTGTGTTCAGTGCAGATAGATGCAGGCAGGAAAGCATTCGCCTCGAGAAGCAGCAGTCAGGCAAGGTGGCCCTGTCTCTGCTGCCCTCATTGAATTCAGGCTGCAGAGTAGAACCACGCACAGCGCTCTAGTGGCTCCGAGTGGGTGAGGCCTGCAGTGACTCTGGTTCCGCAGAGTCGGGAACTTAGCGAGACAGGCAGTCGGGGTCTGTGGAAGCCAGGCCATCCCGCAACCTGGCACACTGTGTGCCTGGCCCTCGCCAGCCTCGCCGTGACGCCTTCCGGTCCGTGTTACGGCAGATGGCGCCGGGCGCAGAGAGGTTCACACCCACCCGGCTCCTTCCGGGGACAGGGCCACCTGAAGCCTCTCTGGCGCCAGGCTTTCTCGTCAGCTCTGTGGGTGGCGCTGTTCGGTGTCCTCAGGCCCCTTGTGGAAACCCGGGTGCCCGTGAGCCTCCTGCGGGCTCGGGTCGCAGCACGGTGGCTGTGGGTGCCGCAGGAATGCCTGACTTTCTGCTGGAAGCAAGGAGTCTTTGCCTGACTTTCTGCTGGAAGCCAGGGGTCTTTGGCCAGAAATGCCCAGGGCTGAGCCTGTGGAGAGGTCAGTTGATGGCAATGTGACCCGCAACCCCAGGGCCTAACCCGGGTTTCCCTTTGCAGGCCCTTAGCGGATGGTGGGTTGCAGGTAATGGAGCGACTCTGCAGAACGCAGGAAGCTGTGACCTTTCCCCTCCCCCCACAGCACCAGCAACCTCAGAGAGCCCCCGACCCTTCTCCAGGGAGGCCAGTGTGGCTGTGGCTGTCCCCTCCCACCACGGCCTGGCCCCCAGCCAGTCCCGTCCTTCGCCCTGTGCAGGGGATGGCAGGCCTCAGCAGGGGAGAAGCACCACAGACTTGGCCCCCTGGGTAACCTCCGGAGCTCCCTTGGGATTTGGGAACATCTGAAACCAGAGGGAACAAGTCAGCCAGGGAGCACATTTCCAAGCAATGAAGACAGACGGTCTTCAGAGAGAAGGGAGAGAAGAGGAATTCGGGAAACCAGACGATGGATCAGCCAAGAGACCCGAAAATCACACCAGGGTGCTGGGGACCCAACCAGGCATGGCCGCTGCACAGGGGACCTCCCCGTCCTCCGCGCCCAGCATGGTCTTAAGGACCCTGAGACAGACATGGCCTCAGGTCCCTCACTGTGTGCCCTGCGCCCCTGCAAACATGAGATGTATGGCGGGCGTGTCACGTCCTGTGCAGAAACGTATGCGGGGATCCGACTCTGTAGTCACAGAAATCTTTGGTGCAGTACTGCAGACTGCCGAGGCCAGCTGTGGGCCCTGCTGTGGTCCCCCGTCCCCAGGGCCGCGTGCACTCGCCGGCGGGGCTTGTGGAAGCTAACCCCATTGTGGGCTCACACGGACTGCTGTCAGGAGGAGGGGCCTGGTGGAAGAGGGGTGCGGCCTGGCAGGGTCACCTCACTCAGGCTCCTGCCTTCTCTCTTGGCTCCCTGACCGCCATGCTGAGAGCGGCTCCGCTCTGCCAACCCCTGTGCCCGGCTGCCCCGCCTCGGAGCCGCCCGCTCGGACTGAACTTCAGGAGCACCCGGCTCAGGTGAGCTGTGGAGGTGACGCGCGTCTCTGGGTGCTGTGCCCGTGGGCCGGAGTCCTTCCGCCTTCGCTGGAGGTCCTGGAGTCGCTGTCCCATGTGCCCCCCTGAGGTCGTGCTGCCTGTCAGGACTCGGGGTCTGGAGGAGTAAGGCGCTCACGTGAGCCAAGGCACTCGGAGGCCACAGGCGACAGTCGCCCTCCCAAGCACGGCCAGGCTCGGCCCGGCGAGGAGCATCCACCCTGTCCCCTCGCCCAGCCGCCCTCGCGGACCACAGCAGCGCAGCGGGCTCATCTGTTCTCTGCTAATGGAAATTGGAGTGCGGCCACGGAGCCGGCGGTGAATCGCGTTTCCAGGTGGGGCCGTTGTTGATTAACCGCTTTGTGTCCGGCCTTTCTGGGGCGCAGGTTGTGTGACTAATACCTGGGGCTTTGTGAGCACTGCGGGCGAGGGCTCGAGTGCTGTGTGTGGGATGGACCCGGGCCGCGCGCATTCACCGGCTATTTATAAAGATAATTGTCGCCCGAGAGGGTTCTAGACATCCACTTGTCCACACTCCAGGGAGGAGCTGGCTCTTTATCATGTCTGGACTTAATAAAGGGAAATAGTACGGGTTGGAGAGGGCTGCAGCGTGTCTTCGCGTAATCCTTGTTTCAATTTTCTGCTTCACATTGTGTACACAGCAAACAGCCCCACGAGTCCGCCCCACTCCTCTCCCCTCCCGAGCCGCCAGGCGAGGGTCCCTGAGGACACCCTTGAGAGTTAATAGAATGCGAAATCGTCCGAGGCACACTGTCCTCCTAGCCCGAGGGCTCGTGTGCACTTGTGAAGGAGTGTACACTCGTCAAAACGGAAAAGATGTTCCAGGGGCTTCCCGCCCAGGGCTGGATGACAGCGAGCCCCGCACACCAGGAAGGGCCTGCTCCAGCTCTGCGGGGTCAGAAGGGCTGTGGGTGGAAGCCGGCCTCGCCCCACAGTGGAAATGACACTGTGGCCAGCAACATGCAGGGTCTGCTCCCACAGTGGTCTCTGCAGACCTTTGACCCGCAGGCCACGGGGATTTGACATCTGCTGTGTAAATGGGGCATATCATGCTTCTGAACAAAAAGTTCAGCTTCAGTCTCTAACTTGCTTTTTTCCTTCAGTACTGGGTATTGAACCCAGGGCCTTTGCACTGAACTGCATCCCCAGTGGCCTGCTCCCTTTTATTAAATATTTTTACATTTCGAGACAGAGTTTCGCTAAGTCGCTACGTTGCCTGGGCTGGGCTCAAACTCCTGATCTTCCTGCCTCAGCCTCCCAGAGGGCCAGATTTACAGGTGTGTGCACCAAGCCTGACTCAAAGTTTACGTCTCCCGCACTGTGGAGAAGCTGCTTTCTGAGGCCCCACAGAGGGAAGCTTCTCTCTTCTGGTTCTCTGGGGCTACGTGATTTCCTGTCTGGGGAGCACACGTCCTCACCCCGAGGTTCTGCCCCGTGTTGTGGCTCTCGGGCGGCAGCAAAGGTGGCCAGCTCAGCCTTGAGATGGAGAGAGGGAGGCGGCGTCTGGTGGGTGACCCAGTCTTCTTAGGGGACTCTGAGGGCCAGCAAGTTGAAGGGCTCAGTCCCACCTGTTACCGGGTCTGTCTTGACAGGTTTTAGTGGACTTCAGCCTTAAACCCTTTTCACCCACAGGAAGCTTCCCTGCAAAATGAGCTCTTTAGCAAGGGTAGATGAGGGAGAGAAACGTCAGCTTTCACACTGGGAGACCAAATCCTCTCTGCTACTACTGCGGCTCTGCTTCCGAGGTTGTTAAAAATGCTTAACAACTAACTTGACCAATATTCAAACGCTTTGATCCTAATTGTTGCCCTTTTATTTATGAGGACAGAAACCCCAGATGACCAACGGCAGAGTGATTAGCAGGTACTTAGTGTGTGTCTGAAAGCAGAACCAAGTCCAGCCCTCTTCCCAAGTAATCTGCCCATCTGTGTTCAGAGTGAGGCTTCCAGCCCCACTGGAAATCTTTTGCATAAACATGAGTGATATCTTGGGGAAAGACTACGTTTTTCTCTCCAAGATGCCTTGAAATTAAGGCGAGAAGATTGAGGTACACAAACTGTGGATGTCCCTCTGCCATCCACGTGCTCGCTGGCCTGCTTACTGCCCACTCCCCTTTTCGATTTAATAGGACACGGTCCACACCCAGGAGGGCGAGTG